>SNQJ01S0243279.1:0-13343 GCA_010110895.2 Picea sitchensis
CTCTTCCATATACACCATAAACAAATGGTGTTGTTGAGAGAAAGAATGGTGCACTAAAAGAAATGGTTAATTGTATGATCTAATCTAAGGGATTAAGTCATACTTATTGGGATTAAGTCACTTGTGTGTGTTTGGGAGTGTAGAATGGGTTCACATTCTTGATGAGAAAAGGAAAGATTTACAGCCTAAAAGAGAAAAGTGTATTTTTGTTGGATATTAGGAAGAGGTAAATGGTTACAAACTTGTTCAACATTATTCCAAAGAAATTATTATTATAAGAGATGTTAAATTTAATGAAAATCTCTCATCCTAGGACCATAATTCATTGTCTATGTCTTCTTCATCTTTTGATCCATATTCAACATTTTCACCCTCTTCTATTCCTATTCTACTTTCCTCTTCCTCAGATGATGAAAATGAGGATGGAAATCCAACTACTCCTACTCACCTTCCTCTAGATAAGTCAAATTAACATGAACTTGAACTAGCACCATCACTTCATCGATGTGTTCGTTCAACATGAGAAGTAGTTGGTGATCTTGTCGATGATCCTTCAAATCAACATCAGATGTGTTGATAGTCCTAGGGATCCTCTTCTCTTCTGGATCAAGTTTCAAAGACTCATGCTGAAAATAAATTTGTAGAAGCTTCAAGCCATGTAGATTGTGATACAACAATGAATGAAGAGTATCACTTGTTAGGAGAGAAGGATGCTTGTGATCTTGTACCTCTTTTGAAAGAAAGAAAACTTGTCAGATGTAAGTGGATCTATATAATTATGTATACATCATATGGAAGTGTTGAAAGACACAAGGCTCGATTAGTTCCCAAAGGGTTATCTCAAGTAGAATGAACTCACTATAATGAAACATTTTCCCATGTAGCCAAAATGAATCACCTGTGTGTTCGGCTATGCAAGGATCACATTATTATTATTAGGGATGTACATCTCTCTTCATGTGGAGACCATTTTTGGATGGTGAATAACATTCAGAAATTGTAGCGCCACTTCTAATTCCCCACTTTGTTGAAGTAGGTGGAGAAATTCATCGAAGCCTATTCATTATGCTCACAAAGTAAGTCATCTAATCGAAAGCATGGGATTTACCATCCGTTACCCATACCACCATGTCGATGAGAATCTATTTCCATGGAATTTTTAAGTGGTATGGAAGTTACTCTTCACAAGAACAATGCCCTTAGGGTAGTAGTATGAATTTTTTCTAATATGGCACTCTTCATCCCATGCTAAGAAATCAGTTATGTTTCACAGATTATTGTTTTGTTCTTCAACATATTCGGAAACACTTTGGACTGCCCAGTAATATCATATCTAATCGAGACTCTCACTTTCTCAACATTTGTTGGCAGACTCTTTGGTCATTGTTGGGTTGTTAGCTCCATTTCTCCACTACATTCCACCTACAGACCGATCGGAAAAGCAAGGTTGTCAATCAAACTTTGGTTCACTATCTTCATAGTTATTTTTTTTTAAACAAGTAGTGGGATTTCAATTTTCATATTATCCAATATAGATACAACCGAGCCACCCACTCTTCCACCAATTTCTCATCATTTGGTGTGTTCCTTGTTTGTCATCCCCTTGGTCCCTTAGATATCTCTCTAACTATCACTTCCTCAGAATCTAAAAATCACCAATAGTGACAAAAATAATCACAATGGTTCCTTAACAATATAAATCAGTTCCATAGTCAGGTTGCATTTTCTTTGAAACCCTCCCAAGAATGTGCCAGAAAGAGCCATGATAAGAAGCATACCCCATGTCATTCCAACCAGTTTATCACGTCTGGATCCTCTCTCATAATGTTTTTAAAAATGTTTCCATCAAAACTTGCACATGCTCCCATATGGTCCATACACAGTGTTAGAAAGCATTGGAAAGAATGTGTATCGTCTATGTTCCCGCACAACCTGACACACATGATGTGTTAAATTTTAATGATATGAATTTTTCTTATCCTCCTCTTCTCAAAGAAGAAGTTATAGATCAACAACCTTTCAACAACATCTCATATTTGTAGCCTCCTCTTCTTGTCAATCAAATTATGGATTCACAAGTAAGTACCACACATTATGAACAATATATTTCATATGTAGTCAACAAAAAGGTGGTGCTTCCCACTCAAGCTAGGTGATTGTCTGCTCAAACAATGTATGGTAAGTTTCCAAATTTGTTGTCAGAAGCAGAGACACTTCTATATCTAGAGAGGGAGGAATTAGGTCACCAGTAAGGGTGTGCCCCCTTCCTTCACCACTCAGCATGAGGACACCCAATTTCTATTGTAATCAGCCCATTAATCTTTGTTTGAAAGTTAGTATGTGAGTTAGTTTTTTTTGTAAATAACACTCTCTAGTGCTACTGGGTAGAGCGCTACATAATAAAGGAAGTATTCCAGTGGATTAGTTTTCTTAACAACCCTCTCTAATGTTATACATAGGGCGCTTTAGAATGCCAGTTTAGATTGTATATGTGTCATTACATTGCTCAGGAAACAACTCTTGCTAGTGTAGTTGGGTAGAGCTACAAGTGCACCCATCTCAGGTCCCTCCAACAAATTTTTTGTTGAGACAACCGATGTTGCCTTCTCTAGGAATTTAGAGCATCATTCTCAGGACTCTCCATCAGCCTCTCAGTGCACCATCATCGGGTTCCTTATTATATACCAATATATCTTTGGTGAATTAAAATCATGTCCTTTCAAAGAGAAACATCAATGGAAGATGCAAACTCCAACGTGTCTACACAATTTCAAGGGTTATCTCTCGCTTTGAATGACCTACTTTTCCTACAACTACACAGGGAACTGAAACCTATGCAACTCAAAAATCACTTCCAATTTCCATAATTTTCATGGAAAATGAATGGTGAAATTGTCGATTCATGGATATGAAACCTCTGGACCTATTTCAAAACCTCTCGTGAGATGGAAGAGGACATGAAGTTACATATCACTAGCTTGATTCATGGATATGCAACCTCTAAACCTGGTTCAAAACCTCTCACGAGATGGAAGAGAACATTAAGTTACATATCACTAGCTTCCAATTTGAAGTCATTATCCAAGCCTTGTGGGACACACAACTGGAAACGTTTGAATTGGTCGTTCTTACGAGTGAATTCAGAGACACAACAACTACATACATTAATTCTTAGGAATTCTTCTGTCATGCATTACGTGAGCATTTATACCATCCGGGATATCTTCAGAACCTACTATCCAAGTGGTTGAAGCTCGATAAACTATCTAACTAATATGTCCAAAGCTACATCGATATCTTCTACAACTTGTGAATCCAACTACACTTCATAGACCTAGAAGGGGTCTTAATTATAAAATTAAATTATGGTTTATTAATTCGTCCATGTCATGAAGTTGATTTATTTGAGAGCCACTCCTTGGACAAGTCCTTCCTATGGGCCTTGACCATAAAATGTAAGGTGAATAGTTGAATCCCCTATCCTCAAACCCACTCTAAGTCTGCCAAATATGGTCCTTCTCAGTCTGAAGCTTCAACTGCTTCCCCATCCACTTCCAAAAATAATCTCATGATACAATAATTAGTCTAGTGCTTGCAACATCCCACCACTCGTCACCTCCTTGAAAAATGCACGAACATATCACCTTGCGCCCTAAGAGGATACAAAATTCAAATTCCAAATTGGCCAACTATTAGAATCTGACCATATTCAACCCTCCTCCTCCCCTTGTGCCTCTGCTACATTTATTATTCCCGGTAGATGAAAACATGAAATGGAATCAACGACCCAGATCTATTAGGGTACGATGACTATTATTCCCCCTGAGGGTCGAGTGTTGAAAGGTCTCCCCACTAACCTAATCGCATCTCCTCTCAATCCAACAAATCACAGGATTTCACGTCCCTCCCTGAACTCTCTCCACCGTCCATTAAGGTCCTCTTGGGTCTTTCCTCCTAAACATACGCAATGTTGAAATTTTCATGCCTGTCTCACCTCAGATGACCATTGACCATCCACCACAATCTGACGGTCAATAGTGCTCCCCCTCCTTATATGTTTAATCTCTCCAACTTAGAATAATTTTCTAGGTCCCTGAAGGTTCTGACCTTCGATTCTCCTAGAAAATGGATTCTTGGATCTTGACAACACTTTCCCAAAGTGTTATTCCTCCTGAGCTTCGTCTGGTGTAGACTTCGATTTATTGTGCAATCCTTGCATCTAATGGATCTCAATAACTCAGATCCAAGGGATTTCTCACAACGAAATCCCCTCCCCAATCCCCTTGCATTCCCTTCTGGCTCGATGCACACCTTGGAGAGCTTTAAATGAAGAGAAACAATTGAAACTGAAAAACTAACATTCACAGTTTCCTACTCTCCCAGAGAGATTCATTCACTTTCTCATAGGAACATAAATATTAGAAAATTGAAAACACCGATCATACAATGTGTATTTGGTTCAATTTTTCCTTTTGTTATATTCACAAGTGCCGAAATGGCTACAAAATACATTCAAATTAAAGTAACTCAAAAAATGAGATCTCCTACTAACTCGCAGTTCTCTCTTACAACTAATTTCTCTCTATGTTGCAACTAAGCCCATCTGGGCATACAAACTTCTACTTAACTCAAAAATATTTCTAGGGTTTCCCCTGGCTACTTTCCTACTCTAAAATTCATCCTATGCTATCTTAGTCTAGTCGCACTCTAGAGCCGTAGTGGAAACTCTTGCTCCACTTGCGATTTTCAAAACTTGCCTCAAAGGGTAAAATTAGGCACTAGTTCAAGCATGCCTCCAAAGGTAAATTTCGACGCTGAGTTAAGGCGGATTTCAAAATCGGTTGTAGTTGCTAACATTGAAGTTCTGGAAAAACTCCCATGTGCTGATTGGTCTTGCCTCTGCGTGCTTGCCAACGATGCTCCTGCATCATTTCTATACAATAATATAAATCGCTATAATAGAGCCTCTAAAGAATCCCTATAAATATCACTGTCAATCACAACCATAGATAAATAATACTCGTTGTTAGATAATGAATAAAAATCATTGTCATTCATAACCTCTATCTAGTATTGAAATTGTTGTCAACGTTTACTGTCAATAGGTATGATATCACTATGTAAAGGTAAAACATGAAATACAATCATCCTGTCAATGTTTTACGCTGGGTAAATAACAATTAGTTGTCTAAATATGTATAAGGGATGAGAATGCAGTCAACACAACGATCAATCACCATGTTGTCATTCCAATGTGTAATTTTAAATAATCACAATAGATAATTCACTGTATAATTAAGTTTGTTGTAGATAATTCTGTATAGATAGTTCGCAGTATAGCTAATTTTGGATAGATAATTATGTGTATAATTAAATTCGTTGTAGGAATTGTATCTATTCGGATTCGTTGGGTAAAGAATTTCATCTAGGTACAGACTCACTGTACATAGTGTTACAGGGGAATCCTCCTATAGGCGAGCAAATTCCCTCTTGGTCTGTAGACTCCTAAGGCCAAGACAGAAAAGTGATTAACATGGACACTGACATCCTTTTAGGTCTAATCAAGATAATATACGAATGATAAGAAGAAATATATGTACCTTATTAACGAAATTTGTCCTTGCAAAGTCCAAGCTGAGCTTCGATCCTAAACTCCCTGATAGGTCTTATAGAACAAACAAAGATACAATGGACTTCCAATTCTATTGAGATTAGCTCAAATATAGATCTATCTACTAAATACAAACTCATGTGGAACAAACATAAGTTTGAAAAAAACAAGCCACGCATTGATATATTGATAAGAACAAGTAAAAGTACCTACAAACCTTTGATGAAGGTGCAACAACTTCTTCCATTTCTCCTTGTCCAACCCCTTTTCTAAAGTAATCTATACTGATGGCTTTGATGAAATTTCACTTCTGAGATCATAAGTCTCAATGTTCATATCCTTTATGTTAATACCACTTATAGGATCATAATTTTGGCATCGATCTCTAGTCTCCTCTGTCCTTTCACCATGAGAAGGCCTCCTTATATAACCTTGGAGAGGCCCAACCACTTGAGAGATATTTGGGATAAGTTGAGGATTCCTCTCCTTCAGTTGAGGATCTTCCCTAATATCATGCCTTGACCCAAGATTCAAACCCAACTACCTTCAGATATTGAGGGGATTGTCCCCTTATTTCCTCCAACAAACCAAAAATTCAGCTAGAAAGGGTAGCGCTCCCCCAAAAGGGTGCACATAGTGCTTGTAACACTCCCCCAAAGGAGTCTAGGAGGAACCAACACTCCCTAACAGTGGGTAGGGGAGTGCTCCCCTTCAAAAATCATTTTTGAGTGGTTTTTCCAGTGGGAAAAGGCTTGTACTGCTTGTCAAGTGATTTCTCTTCTTCAAAACTAGTATTTGAGGTGTCCTAAGTGTCCTTATGATGTCGTTAGAGGCACGACATAGGAAATATGGCAGTATGATGTTTGTGACACTTGCAAAACTTGTGGTCAAGATTCGACATTTGTGAATAAGATGTGACACTTACAACACTTGTAATGACGACACTTGCGACACTATTGAAGTGAGTAAATTTGATGTGTAACAAATTACCCCCCAAAGTGTGAAGTCAGAAGACGATGATGACTAAAGTACTTTGTATACCTTTTTGAGCAAGGGTATGGATGCATAGAAAGTGGAAACATCTACAAACAACCATCAAACAAATATTATGACATGTTTCAAACCTAAGGCATGGATACCTATTCTTGAGTGCTAAAGACTTTTTAGGTATGGCCGCCATAAAATACACTGCAGATCCATAATTATATTGAAAAAAGGTGTAGCCACTGAAGATACAATTTGGATCTATACTCCTATGACCTAAACTGATCGTATCCATGGAGAATACACAGTGGATCTACGAAATGACAAGACATGATGACTAAGTATAACCTGGGAAAAGTATATATCAGAGTGATGACTAAACCCAGGGTCTTATTACCAATCCCGATGTAGTATGAATCTAACCATGTGAATAGATGCCCTGATGTCGAACATGTTAGAAACCACTTGATTACTGGTCAATGAGGTAAACCATTATTAAGAGCGAGGGATATCACCATTGATGTTAATGATTCCCAAGGTACTCTAGTAGATTCCAACAAATGTGAATAGATGAGTTGAAGTCGAACATCCGCGGAATCATCCGATCAGGGGTCAATGATGTAAACCCACTATCATACACGAGGAGGCCTGCCATTGAAGCATGCAGTTCCCAAGGTACTAACTGGTTTCTATGTCTAGTTCCCAGATAATGTGTTGAAGTAGACAGGAATAGATTCGTCGAAGGAGGGCCTTGATGTATCCCCCATAAACAACACGAAACATACACATAGATGTAATTGGTGGATGAAATGAACATGGACTGCCATGGTTATTGAAACAGGATATTTGCGATAGCTGACTCTCGAGGAAAATACTTCGCTTGAACACTGAGACACAAAAACATAAATGTGACATGGACCAAAAATTGATGATGAAGTGGATGTTGTGACTTTCGTTAGGTGACCCAAATGAGTAAAAGAAACTCAGAGGATTGTCTCAGTCTAGAAGTTCAGTGTATTAAAATGCATGCAAAGACAAAGTGTTGTGTTCAAGGGTGACCATAAGAGCTACTGGTAGTGTTCTCAATTTTTTTTTGGCTTGCTTCTTTCAATTTCCCCCCCATTCAGATAGATGAGTACCTCCTTTTAATTTAATGAGCTTGAGGACAATAACACATGCTTGATATGAATCACCTTCAGTAAGTCCCTCTTCCTTTGTTAAACAAACTTAAAGATGTAAGGGTTTGGTCCCATATGGGCCCTTGAATGTATGATTATTTAACAAGTCTAGAGAAGGTAAAATCTATGGTTTTTCATATTTAGAGAGTCTGTAAACAACTTAAAGATGACTCCAATGTTGTCCTTTTTCATAATGTTAGTCTAGAGAGGTCGAAAAAGAGATAAATTATCACTCGAAATACGCCCTTTCAAGCCTTTTAACGAGTGGGAAATGAAGCAATATCACTCAACAATCTTTTCATGTTTAGAGAGTCTAAAAAGATATTAGAGATGACTCCAAGGGGTTCCTTTTCCGTGTAACCATGCAATCCCGAAAAATATATAAAAAGTTTCTTAGTTGCATTCTCATATTTTTACAAGCACGAGAAAGAACAAAAACTAAGCTCAATATGCCCCCATCTTGAAAGCTAGTGGTTTAACTCCAGAATGATCATCAAAGGCTGGAGACATGCCCCTCAAACTTCAATTCATTCACCGACTTTGAGGTTGTCACCAGTTTCTCTACTAAATGGATAAAAAGGATAAGGGTGGATGAAATAAAGGTTCAAATACGAGACCGAATGAAATACTCGAATCAACAAGAGAGGTGATTGTTTCATTTTCTAATGAGCTTGACACATGAAATGACCTATGCTCATGACTCCAGGTTAAATACCCAGATCCTTGTTTCATTTTTTAACGAGATTTCCACAGAGAAGAGAAAGTGTGCTCATCGACTCTCCTTGATCGTGGCTACCAAGAAAATAATTCTCTTGAAGGACACCATGTAAAGGGACAAAAATCAATCATGGTTTCCAAGAGATCTCCACTGGATGGAAGAAAATCACTCTGGAAGGTCACGACAGGGGTAAGGAGATTAGGCTCCAATAGCCCTACCGAAGAGATCACTGTGTCAACTACCAAATCCAAATCATCGGAAGTTGAAGGCATGGGAGATGATGGAAAATCAACATCACGAGAGGAGATAGATTGTATATATTCCCGAATTTATTCACGAGGAGGAAGAAAATAAGATTGATGATGGTTATCATCCCGATATAGCTCGTCAATGCTCAACACTTCTATAATAGATTCATCAGAGGGAAAAATTGGGGAAATGTAGTCGATCGCAAACGACAAGGAACTCAACCATGATGGCATCGAGTAACTTTCAGGAGTCAATAGATGTTGGTTACCCGAAGAGGGAGAAGCGGATTGGACAACAACACATGATGTTTCGGCTAGAATAAGTGGCATGGTGTCACATAGTGCATCGAATTCCAAAGATTGATAAGACGTGGTCGAAATCATATCGACGGTGGAAATATGATGTGTAGTCAGTTGAAGTGGTGCAGGGAAGGTACCCATAAGGCTAGAATATTTCAAAAATCCAACACCAACGCTTTCATACATGATCTTGTGGTCTCCCAAGAATGGAATATTGTTGGTAGGGGGAGTGCGAGCATTGGGTGTACAAAAATCTAACTGATCGATAGTGACAATTTTTCCCTGATGAGGAAATTGTACACATCGGAACAACGACGAGGAAACGACAATCATAGCATAAAACCAACTTCTTCCAAGTAATAATTTGTAATCGAGGTAAGCATAGACCACCTCGACATCAACAATGACGGTTTTTCCACCCAACTGGATGGGCAGGGACAATAAAAGACCATGCGGATGAAAACCTCACCCATCAAATGCTCGTAACATCATTGGGGATTTGTTAAGTGTGGGTGATTTTAAAATTTTACAATAGGCTAAAGACATGACACAAGTAGAGGCTCCCTCATCAAAGATGGTTCGGTGAATTTGTTGATTGTGAACAAGAACATCGATTTGGAAAGTGAGTTGGTGGGAGAGTCAAGATGTATAATCGTCCAGGTTAAACATGATATTGTTGGACGAATTAGGATCAACAATGCCAATAGTAGCCAAGAGCGTTCTACATTGATTAGGGCAGTGTTGTAGAACTTCTAACGCAAACATAGCACATGGTGGTTGAGCCAAATCTTCAACAATGTTGTAGTTCTAGGTGGCACGTGAATTAGGATTAAAGGTGAATTTATAGATAGTTCTCTTAGGAGGGTGTAATATAGAGTCAAACGTAGGTTTCTCAATCTAAAGTGGTCCAGATGGAGGATTAACTCATGGAGGACTAATGGAGGACGTTGATGGATCTGGTAAAGTACCGGTACCGTCAGTGACTTTTCCTTTGTCAAGTGTAACTAGTGTGTCATATGTCGTGAAGCAAGTGGTCAAATTAATCCCATTAAACATATAAATATGGGCTCTTTTCAAGGCCTCATGATGAGTATGGTTAGAACTGCCCCCCCAGGAGAAGGGGTTTGAGAAACCATGGATTGTTGCTATGGAAAAGGCTAAGTAATAACAACGGGTTGTGATTTTCCTTGGAAAATTTTGTCCACTTCATTGAGATGTGGACAGTCTCGAGTGTAGTGATCATCACCATAAATGATACACGGGAATTTCAGTTTTTGTTATGGTTTCTTTTCAGTAGTAGGTGTTTGAGCTTGATTTTTTTATTGTTCATTGTTATTAGTGTTTTTTGATTAATTTTTTTTCTTCTTCTTACCTCTGGATTGTTTTGAAGGGGAAGATTGAACTACATTCACCTCAGAGATCTGAGCTTGGGGCGAGGTAGAGGAGAGTGTGGTCGACTGGGAAGTAGATTGAGTTTTGATGGAACCGATAACACTGATTTAGTAAAGCACTCTGCCAATATTAGGTCACGAATGATTGCTTTGATCATCCATAGTTGTCGTCTCCACTCATGAATATGGTCAGAGATATGCACAGAATCAGTTTGACAATGAGAGGTCAAAAGTTCAGTACCTGTCTCGTAGCGAATAAGTATTTGAAAGTGTGTGAGGAAAGACATGGAAAGAGAGTTTAAATCATGAAAATAAGCATGTGGTAGTTCAATATACCACTTTTCTACAAAGCCCATAAGTGTTTGCTAGAAAAGACACAAACATATAGAATCATCCATGAGGGAGTTTGACGAACACCACAAATGGAAAGTCATCACATGGTTATTTGGATCTTGTCCATATTTTTCGTCAAATTTTGAAATATCATAATGAAGTTTAGCTGGAATAACTGGCCAAACCGGTGAATGAAAGCTAGGATCATAGGTTAACCGAGATAAGTCTGGGAGATCCAGAGTCACAAGGAAAGGTATTTGTCAATTAATTTGCAGATGATATTCGTGTGGCATAGGAAAAACAATAGGACCATAAACTGGGTTAGGTAGATAATTGTAACTAGTAGGTCCTCCTACATATGGTTGTTGCTGACTAGGATAAATAGGGTTCGATGATGGCGAAGAAACACTTTCATAACCCTGTGGGTTATGAGAATTATAAGTTGGGTGATCTTCTTTCCCATGAGGATAAACATGTTTCCTTTGAGGAGGGTAAGAAGTAGATCCTGTAGGTGGATACACATTAATCTTGTTGAGAGGATAAGGTTGTTGTCCTTGAGGACTCTAGGTGGTGTTTGGGATGCTGTCCGAATAAGGTTGTCCATAAGATGGTCCGGAAGAAACAAGATTTGATACTCCTCCATGTGGGTTATGATATGAGTTCCCCCCAATGTGGGGTTGGGTAAATGTGCCTTCTGAAGATCTTCCCCAAGAGTGTGAAGGGTTTCCAGTAAACGAAGGTTTCTCCCCTACCAGCGGTGGATTAACGATCGGGGTATGACTAGCAAAGGGAGGTTTCCCTCCTAGAGAAACATAAAAAGGGGGATGTCCCCTAGAGGGGTAGGCCCACCATAGGATGGTGGTATTCCAGGAGGGATAGGTCCTCTAGATGATGGTTTCCCTCCACTTGGTTGTATTTGGATAGCAAGAGTCTGCATTCTCTAGTGCAAATATGTCCCAGCAAGATCGTGTGGAACATGTGGAGCTGTAGAGTGAAATTTTGTAAAAGTAGGGGTAGGGATCGAAGTGCCTTGCGAATGAGTAGAGGTGATGAGTCCAACATTATGATGGACTTGTGTTGATGTAACACTAGGTTTAATTATTTGATCGATGGGGTGATTCATAGTTTGACTGGATGTCCCTGTTTCAACAGGAGGATCATGAGGATTAAAGGGTTGTCGAAATGATTCAAAATGCTCATAGAGATTATGTCTTGATGAAGTCCTCAATATAGAATGATAAGGTGTGGTATTTGTATCTACTACAGTGGTAGGACAAATAGGATTCCTATACTCATCACCAAAGATTGGTTCTGTGGATCCCATATATGTTTCAGTAAAAGCTCTCGCAGGTAACTGCGGGACCGCCTCGCCTATGATGTTCCCAAGGGAGTATAAATGAATAAAAATTGGTTCGAGAGGGGTTTACAACACAGATGTAGTGCGAGGAGTGGGATTGTCAACTGTAACCAAAGCGCCTTCTTGATTGTCTAACGGAGGAGCAACAACACTCCCAACATCAGATTGATTTTCTACCTCGCCACAGTAGTTGTCTTATGGAGGGTTAGGAGGGAAGGTTTGGTATCCTTCCGGAGGAAACCCTTGCATCATACGTGATCGAAGAAGACCTTTATCATCTATAGGCTCAATTTTGGAGAATAACAGTGCACGTTGAAAATCTAGGGCCAACTGACAAAAAGAAATAGCATACGCTAATAAAATCTAGGAATCAAAACCAAGAAATCAAAACTTCTCTCCACGATCGTACTAGTTGGTGATGAAATCCAACGTCACATGATCAAGTCAAGAATGGGCTAGGATATGGTGGAACAATTACAACGCTGACCTGCTTAATGGCCTTTCACCTTTATGCAAGCTTCCATGCAGTAATTGTGGATTTACCCTCCAAGGAGACGAAGTGAGTTTGACTAATGTCTATTCCAAGTATAGTGAGAATTCCCTTCACCGTCACCTTGTGTAAGTATTGAAAGATTATGGCAACTAAGGACACCAACTCGTAGTCAACCCCTGGGTGGGTACAGTCGACATTTTGATGTGAATGTATGGGAATGATAACAAGTCCAAAATCAACTCGAGAGGCTCCCACACATAATTGTGGGTATACTCTGAAGTGACCCCCAATATACGATCTGATCACTACAAACAGTTGAACCGCAGAGGGATAATCTCCATAATTCTCTGCAATGCGACCTCGTGCGTAACCCCTATGTGAGAGGGGGATCCCAGAGAGACTATATGACAATTGGATTTTCTCTCCATATTGCAAGATGATAATGTTTGTTTTGAAAACTTTGGAGAGTTTTACTCACAACCTAATACAAAGTGTTAATCCTAGTCTAATGTTGGTGGAAGATCCTAAAAGCAAAATGTTCTAGATAATTTTTAAATAGCGTTCATTTTGTAGATGTTCTTTACTCAAAGGGTGTATGCGAATGAAATGGATCGTATGATGACTCAATTCCCAAAAATGCACAAGAAAATGATAAGAAGTCTTGTCTTTCGATGAACTCTTATTCAAGGGAAAGAGAGAGAGTTATTTTCATTATCAAACACTGAGATGC
>SNQJ01S0243280.1:0-12404 GCA_010110895.2 Picea sitchensis
CAAGAAGAAGGTTACAATGAGACTCTGAAGGAATTTTTACAATAATAAAGAATGCCAAAAACCCTAGACATCCAAAAACCTAACCCTAGGAGATGAAACGCCAAAAGTCATGTGGGCCCCGTTTGGGTAAGCTAGTACATCAACTTCCCCGGGTCGTAACTTTTGCATACGATCTCCGTTTTAGGTGTGTGATAGCCCGTTGAAAATTTATTTTCGAGGAGATTCATTTTTGGGGCTCAATGATTCCTTCGACTATCATTGAGGAGCTCGATACCGAAAAACCTTCATTTAGGCCCTCAAAATGGCCCTGAAAGTAAAAACTGCTAAAAATAGTAAATTGCCAAAAATGTCAGAAAACTGTTTTGAGCTAGTTGGAAAAGGTGGGTGGCCACTGATATCCATATGGATCATACAGTCATCACTACACTTTATTATTTAAATAATTTCTTATTTGCAATCACTTTGACTACTTTGACCTTTTGGGGCTTCTAGATGACTCATGAGGGTTCTCCAACTTCACATAGCCATAACTCTCTAACCGTGAGGAGTTATGTGACGTTCCACATACCACCGGAAACGAAATGACATGTACTATCCATCTAGAATAGTATTACCTACAAATATATCAAAAATCATACCATTATCCATCAACCAAACTTGGGTCGATTACCCAAACCATTGTGCTACCAGAATTCGCTATCAGGCTTTCTTCAAGGGTTGAAATCAATGATAACCAACCTAATTAATCAACATTTATTAAACCTTGCATTTATTTTTTCCCAAGTCTTTGGGCCCTGGGATTAGTTTCCAAGAGAGATACATGGGATTCTTATGAAGGAATTTGGATTCTCCCATTCATGCAAATATGATCCCTGCATTGTGGTTATGAAGGGGGTGGTTGTCATTAATGGTTATGGGAGTTCAGTCTCTAAGTTCAAGTTCCCATAGGATGGATATGAAAAAACTATGAAAAGATGCTACCATGAAACCATGAAGAAATTGTGACAGTGTGTAAGAGGAAAATGTGCTCCTTGCTAAAATTAATTGTAATTGGGAGTCCTTGGAGTTCCTAGTAGTGGGATTTCCTAGCCATCCTATGTTGAAGCCCAAGAAGGAGGTGGGATATCCCAAGGGAGTATGTGTAAGAGAAGGGGATCCCATTCCTTGGGTTGTGTAAGTTGATTAGGAAATAGAGCTAGTGGATTGGGATAGTTGTAGGAGTTTACAGATTGTGGAAATTCTAGGAATTAAGTTGTATGAGAGGATTAGAGCCAACAATAGGTGATTTCATCTCTATGGAATCATAGCCTCGTCTAGTGGTTAGCCCTATCATAGAAATATTAATGGAAACAAAGAGCCCATGGTTGGGTGGAATGTCCTTCATTTGTAGCAAGTTGGTGGTTACTCCCCATAAATATAAGTTCTTATGATTTATCTATGAATATGTCAAATTAATGTTGTTTGTATTATAAATTGAATTAGTTTCTAGTTTTTTCAGTTATGTCTTCATGTTAAGACTGCATTTGTAATTATGCATGATTTAATTGGGTATACATAAGCATGCATTATCATGTCTACATGCATTTATATATTAAGAACATGAATAAATTACATAAAGAATGTAGAGTTCCAAGTGATGATTGAGGAAGGTGACCCGGATGACGATGGGGACCTTGACAAAAAGGAATTATGTGTTCTAATGATCATATTAAGCCTCTCATTCCTAGTGGAGGAGGCCCACAAGGTAGACATGGATGATGTCATCCATGACTTTGAGAACTCTATACAAGAGTAACCTAAAGTTGGGAAAATGGATAGATTAACTCTCCATCCCATTCATTATATAGATTATGTATGAATTCCAAAAGAATTATTTTAATGGGAATAAAAACTACGAAGTATTATATTTTGAAATACATTAATTTCTTTGAGTTTCTACAATTGAGGGTTGTAGAGGTTGTCTAGGTCAAGGACATTCCTGATTGTTTGTTGCAACACAACCCGAGTTCAAAACCTCGAAGCCTTTTTATTTTGTTTGAAAACAATGTGTGCAAAGGGTTAGTTTCTAAGAAATAAACCCATACTAAAAGTTTCATTCATTTGCAAGTTAGAATTGGCTGTAAATCTTGTTGCTGGCATGATCCAGAGAGAACTCACAAAATGTAGTGGGGAGGAATGTAATTATTTGTGTCATGGTGTGAGAAGCAGTGAAACCCACAAACAAGGAACCCAAAAACACAATAGATTGTTGATATGGCTAGTAATTATGCACCTATGGATCCAAACTGTACTCATGTGACCTATTGTTAGCGGGGAAAATCCCCCTATTACTATACTGGGTCGAGGTACAGGAAGAGCACTAACTTCCCTTAAAATACAGTTCTATTCCTAAACTACCACAAAACTATCTAAACTGAAAGACGAAAGAGAGGAAGGTAGATGAGTAAGTGTACCTTTGGTCCTAACGTCTGATGTAGACTTCCTTCACCTTTATAGATTCCTAGGATGTGGGTCTCCTCCCAAATATGACCTGCAAGAACACTTAGGAAAAAAATGCTACAAATGTACAATATCTACTTGTTACTTTCAATATTTAGATATAAGCATAGATGCATTAATCAATAAAGATATAATGATGCAATGTATTGGGACAAGAAAGACATCTTTTATTCAAAATGAATATTAGAAATATTACAACCTTCTTATCGACAATGCTCTGAGAAACAGGTCCGAGCTCCTCTTATTGCTACTCCAAGTGCATCATTCCCATGATACCTCTCACAACCAACTGATCTCTTTGGGAAAAAGGGAAAGGGTTGTATAAGGAGAAAGGGATGGATGGGGAATGCTAAGGCTAAATCTAAGAAAGGGATGGAAAACTTGGGCTAAAAGGGGAAGGGATTTTGGCAGAGTTTCTTTGTTCTCTTGCTTAATGTTGTAAATGGGACCCCAATGCCTCTTTTTATATGAGAAAAAGATGGTTATTCAGTTTGGGGATGAGATACAATGGGTGAAATGGTTGGGAAACCATCGATATCTCGTAAACTCCTTCGAATTCCTTGCAATTATATATTTTTTGCAACTTTTGGAGGTAAACGGGGGTTGTCTAGCATGCACCTTGTGTATGTACACGAGCTAACTAGTATGCAGCTAGCGTGTGTACACGTGCTTTAGTTCAATAGAGCACATACATGTTCCAAAAAATGGGTTTTTAAGAAGGATCCTCAACAGTAATTTGGCAAATTGTGTAAGTGAAAAGGCGAATGCTATGTATGCATAGGTAGGGAATTTTTGGACTATAACACCTATAGCCAAGCATTTCATGGTTTGAGATAGTTTGTGAATTGAGGAGCTGAATTTATGTCTTGAGGAGTTCACCTATAGCTAAGGGTTGAATGCTTGTAGGTATGATGCTCCCAATTATATGTTTTATGACACTATCTCACCCAATAGTTAGGAATTCGATTAGAGATGATTTCTGATAGATTGATTTGTTCAATTAGATAGTTAGGTTGGTCTAGTGAATGATTCATACATACCATCCATTCAAGTTATCCCATTTTTTGTTGTTCCCAAGTGAAGTGAGGGACACATTCTTCCTTTTGAAGAAAGTAGTTATGCCTACCAATAGAGAATACATAAGATAACAATTGGAATAAAATGTTAGATGATGAAGCAAATTCAATAATGAGATTTTTGCCAAGATCTCCTAGCCTAACTGTAATGTACCCAACTCCCCTGGTGAGTCACATCACTACAAAATAAAAAAAAATACAACTCTGATACCAATTTAAAAATGCATGCATGCAACTCAATGAACAAACTTATGCAAATAACCATAAAAACATTTACATATGCAAACTACTCAAGCATACACTACATTTAAATGCATAAACATAGAATTAAATGGAGCAATTAAACACAATAAATTACACAGTGATATACCACTTATCTTATGAGAAAATTTCACCAATTAGTTACATACGAGGGATGTTCCTCCCAGCCGTAGGATCTGCTGCTCTAGTTATCAATATTAGGCCACCCCCGAGATGGGACTATGAGTCTACGAGGAGGAAATGAATCCTATGGATGGCTATGGTCCACTCAATCGCCCGATACCCAACAATTCACAATGAAGTGACTCCTACAACAATTCCAACCACCTAACTCTCTTCCCCATCAATCTGCACAACCAAAAGGATGAATTTTCCTTCTTTGCACCATAGTCCCCCATAAAATCTCCATGCCCTCTATGGATCCAACATAGACCATCTAGGAAGCTTCAAGATGGGGGATCCAAGAAATCCAACTGTAAAATGGAGTGCTAACAACAACATTTCTACATGCTCTTGGGAAATTTCAACAAGAACTCTTCATAGGCATGGAAACCCATTTATTAATATAATTCCTATCCCCTTCCATGGTTGTTTTCATACATAGTATGGTCGATGCTCTTTTATAACATCCAAGTTTCTTTTTCCTCTCTTTTCCCCAAATGTAAAAATTTTCCTCTTTTCTACTCAAATTTCCTTTTCTTCTTCCATGCATGCTTGACTCTCACATTTCCCCAATAGTGGTTGTACTCATCCCATGCCATCATAAACATGTGAGATGAATTTCCCACCAACCTCATATATGAGTGTACTTAGTCCATACTTCAATATCTAGGTGAGATGAATTTCCCACTAACCTCCTACATGCATTCAATAATTTGTTTGATAAGTCAAAAGAGGATTATATTTATTGATAAAATGATTTAGAAAAATGGCTTGGGTTATTAGGCATGTGGATTTCCCTCAAAACCCCCTTTAGCCTCCTCTCTTATGGAATCATATCCCCCTAATGTTATTTACCCTCTTGTATCATAGTCAATGATGTAATTTTATTTAATCAATTTATGTATAGATTACAATGCTAGGTTCTCTAGCCTTTGATTGGTATAGGCCCTCCGACCCAAAACATACTAGCTCACCGACCTATTTAACATATTTACAGTTACATTACAGTTCACAAGGATTAAAACTGGGATGTTACATCCCCTATACCTTATTTTTTCACTATCCTCAGTGCGCATCACCATACATGTATACATAATGATATCAGAGTTTAATAACACTTGTCGCAATTCCAACCAACAATATCTCATTCCCCTCAACCTGCACAACCTAAGCAAGTGTACCTTCTTCTTTGCCCCACAATCCTTCATTTTCTCCAATTTCCTTTCCAAGACTCTAGCACAGATTGACCAAGAAGTTTCATAGTTATGCCCCCAATAATTCTAGCCACAATAAAAAAAATCCATTTAAAAAAAAATAGCTGCAGGTGCATCTCCTAAATCACATCTTCTATCTCCCACTTTGCTTCTTCTGAGTTGTAACAAGTCCATTGGATTTTCTCTTGAGCTTTGTTTCCTTTCGATGTTTTTCTTTCTAGGTACTTAATTTATGTCTTTGTTATTTAGTTTTTCCTATAGCAGCCATCAAGAAAACATATAAGTTGTAGCCATTATCATGCAACAATTATATTATCCATAAGAGTTCTCAAATCAAATAATGTAATCATGTGTTTGAAAATAAGTTTGCAATCCTAATCTAATACTTATCTATATGGTTTTTATTGTGCTTCACAAAGATGCCACGAGAAAAAAATTAGCCTCAGATACACCCTCATGATTCTGTCCACGTGCATTCTTAAGCTGCACCTTTCATGCTATACTCAACCTCCAGGCTTAGGCACCCCCTTCACAACTACACAATCCTTTGAGTGATCCATCATTTTCCAAGGTTTTTCACATGCAGGAAGAGTGCCAGATTATTACCAGACACCCACTAGTAGTCTGTAGCCAATAATTTGCGGGAATCATTGTTGGATTGTTATATTATTTGTAGTGAAATTCAAAGCCGAGGTGGATCAAATGAAAGTCGAGGTTGAGGTGGTTTGACTGGGTAAAGACGAAGTCAAAGAAATTGACAACAAGTCGAAGGTCGAGGTGGCTTGACTGGGTAAAGACGAATTCAAAGACATCGACAACAAGTCGAAGGTCGAGGTGGCTCAACCATGTAAATTTGAAGAGTTCAACTAACAAGAGGTTGATAGGTGGGTGTGTGGCAATAAATTGAAGACCAAATGAAGGCCGAATGGTAATCTGACTTGGTAGTCGACTGTAATAGAATCCCGAGATTCACGATATTTGTAGCCAATGATCTAGGTGGATCTGTAACTGTTTTTGGGTGACATTTCTTCAGGGTTTTTCCTACTGTTAATCCTATAAATAAGGTGTGTTGTAATGCTATAAAAGATATCAAAGATAGATAAATATTTAGATGAAATTGTAGAGGTTGTTGGTGATGTAGATGTAGGACGAATGAGCTACATGATTGTTCTTGTGTAAGTAAGAGGATATGATGCCGATTGTGTCTTAGGTGTGGAAAAATGTTAGAAATGTAACCTTTTATTTTGAATGAATAAGATAACAAGAGAGAAGAATGCTCAAGGAATGTTGGTTTTCCTAGTTTGGGTTTCCAAGGTAAAATATCTATGTAATGTGTGATTATTGTGTCATTTACTTTCTTGATTATATCTTTATTCCTCTCTTCTGCTAGGTTTAGAGTGGAAATTTCCTCATTTCCTAACATGTGGTATCAGATCTTGGCTTAACAACTACGGATTTGAGTTAAACCCTAGGTTCAGTAAGAGTCGTAAGTTAGAAATATTTAAATAATTGTGTTAAAGAATGGCGAGCAACTCAAGAATAGAGATCAAAAAATTTAATGGCCAAAATTTTGAGCTTTGGAAGCTTAAAATTGAAGATCTCCTTGTAGATCGAGAACAATGGACAACAATATTTACAGGTACCATGATGACAAGTATGTCGATGGAAGAATGGGAGAATTTAGAGAGAATAGAAAGGCGTACGATTTGACTTTGTCTTGCAGATTCGGTACTACTGAATGTCTCAGGTGAAGATTTAGCCAAGAAATCGTGGGACAAGTTGGGGAGCTTGTATCAATTGAAATCCCTGGTAAATAAGTTATTTCTCAAAAATAAATTGTATCTTCTGAGGATGAGTGATGGAAATTCGGTGATTGAGCATTTAAATGTGTTTAATACCATTATAAGTGAGTTATCTTATGTGGATATTAAGATCATCGAGGAGGAGAAATGTATTAGCCTATTATGTTCTTTTCAGGATTCTTGGGATAGATTAGTTGTGGCTATAGAGAGTAATACAACCACATTAGCGCTAGAATACGTGGTTGCATCTCTACTTCCAGAATAAATGAGAAGGAAGAACATGGAATGATTGACCAAATATGATTTAGTGGTGAGAGGTCGACTGGTTAATAGAGATAAAGGAAAATTCTTTGGTATAAAGTCTAATTCAAAGGGTAGATCTAAATCCCTTGTTTAGTTGACAAGAAGTTGTTGGAAATGTGGTAAAGTTGGGCATTACAAAAGGGATCGCAGGTCGAAGGAAATGGAAGTCAGTACATGATCTGATGAGAGGCAGTCGATTGAGAGAAAGATGACTCCATATAAGGGAGGTAATGTGTACCTGGTGTCGACCAATACACAGTCGGATCAAGATGTTTGGTTGATCAACTCAAGAGAATCCTATCATATGACAGAGCATAGAGAATGGTTATGTGAATATGAACAATATGAAGGAGGATAAGTGTTCTTAGGGGACGATTTGACAACAAAAATTCTCGGACGAGGAAGAGTTCGACTGATACAGAAAGATGGGAGGAGTAGAACCCTTCGAGGGGTGCTACAAATTTCAGGTTTGGAAACAAACTTGATATCTGTCAACAAGATGAGTGATGTAGGGGTGCACACTCTATTTCAAAAGGATTCATGCAATATGGTCAGAGGTGAAATAGTCTTAATGAAAGGAGTTCGGATTGGAACCCTATACAAGTTACTAGGGAGTGTCAACTCGAATGGATGAAACAACATCGTTGTTACTGAAGTCGACTTGACTTCGGCTTGACTCAAATCAATTTAGGCTGAGTCGATTCAAACCAACTCGACAAGTCATGATAAAGTCGACCCGACCATGCTATGGCACAAGAGGATGGGACACATTAGAGAGAAAGGACTTTGATCTATGCATAACAAAGGTATGGTCGAAGAATTTTATGAATGTAATTTAAAAGTTGTCTTTTGAAAACATTGTATATATGGAAAACAAAGTCGGGTGAGGTTCCCATCTGGAGTGACAGGGGAAAATGGGATTCAAGAGTTAGTTCATAGTGACGTGTTTGGCCCTATTTCAGTGCCTTCACTTGGTGGATCCTTGTATTATCTCTCCTTCATGGATTATTTTTCTAGGAAGACATGGATATATTTCTCGAGGAAGAAATCATAGTTTTTTGATAAATTCAAAGAGTTTAAATATCTTGTAGAAAACCAGACAGATAAGAAGATTAAGTGTTGAGGACTGACAATAGTGGTGAATTCTATGGAAAATAATTTGATCAGTTCTGCAAGCAGTGTGGCATAACACGCCAAAATACCACACCATATACCCCACAACAAAATGGAGTTTCCAAGAGAATGAATAGAACATTGATGGACAAGGTAAGGAGCATGCTCAGTGGTGTTGGGCTCACACAATAATTCTGGGTGGAGGCAGTCGAAAATGAAAAATATCTATTTAATATGTTTCCTTCATCGGTGCTAGTTGACATGAATCCACATGAGGTATGGTTGAGTAAGAATCCTTTGGTTTCACATCTCAAAGTATTTTTCTATGATGCATTTTTTCATGTTCCCAAGGAAAAGAGGTGAAAGATGGACAAGAAGGTAGTCAAATGTATTTTCATTGGATACAAAGAGGGGATGAAAGGATATAAAATTTGGGATCCCCCATCAAGGAAAATAGTGTATAGTCAATATGTGGTCTTCAAAGAAGTCAAAAGTAAGTCCGATCTTGAAGAAATTGTTCAGACCAAGAATAATCCAGAGAAGGTGCGGTTTGAACTGAGGAACGAAGAAGATGATTCAGATGAGTCGACTGAATCAGAAGGAGAGGCAGAAAAACCGAACCTGATTGTAAGGAGGTCATAAAGAGTAAGAAAACCAATCGAAAGGTATAGTCCTCACGAATTTCATTCCACATTAATTTTAACTACCACCGATGATGATCCCAAGTTGTTCGGGGAGGTAGTCGACTCACCAGAAGGAAAACTCTATAAGGACACCATGGTCGAAGAGATGGAATCGTTGCACAAGAATGAGACATAGGACTTAGTCAAGTTACCTAATGGAATAAATATTGTTGGTAGCAAATGGGTATTCAAGAAGAAGATGAATGCAATAGGTCAAGTCAAGAAATTCAAAGCTCGACTAGTAGCAAAAGGATATTCCTAAGTTGAAGGAGTCGAATTCATTGATATTTTCCCCTGTTGAAAAATTAACTTCCATTAGAGTACTAATGTCTTTGGCTGTAACATTTGACCTGGAAATAGAAAAATGAGATGTGAAGACAATGTTCTTACATGGTGTCCTGGAAGAGGAAATCTACATGAAACAACCTGGAGGATTTGTAGTAAAGGGAAAGAAATATTTGGTGTGCAAACTGAAAAGATCCCTTTATGGTCTAAAGAAATCACCAAGGATGTGGTACCAAAAGTACGACACATACATCCTTAGTTTTTGGATTGAGAGAAGCAAAGTCGATCATTGCATATATTCCAAAGAAGAAGGTGAGTGTTTCATATATGTAGTATTGTATGTCGACGACATGTTGCTGATTGGAAACAACATGGAAACAATAAAGGAGGTGAAGAAGTAGTTATCCTTCAAGTTCTACATGAAGGATATTCATGCTACAAACTTGATTATGGGAATGGAGATTAAGAGAGATCGAAAATATAGAAATATCTGGTTGAACCAGACGAAGTGTATTGAAACAATCTTGAAACATTTCAACATGCAGGATTGAAAACCTATGAAGGTGCCAATTCTTGTGGGAGCAAGGCTAAATACTGAATAGTGTCTAAGGACACAGGAGGAAATAGAGGACATGACACATGTTCCCTATGAAAGTGTTTTTGGTAGTCTAATGTATGTAATGGTATGCATTTGAATAGACATTTCCCATGTAGTGGGAGTGTTGAGAAGATACATGTCGACACCTGGGAAGGACCACTGCAAAGTTGTCAAGAGAGTATTCATGTATTTGTGTGGCACAAATGATTATGGTATATGATACCAAGGAAAACATGGAGGTGATAGTGAATTAAATGTACATGGCTTTGTTGATGTTGATTGGTCTGGAGATCTGGATCGACGAAGGTTGACCAGTGGATATGTGTTCAAAATGTTCGGTGGAGCAATCAAATGGATGAGTAAGCGACAGGCGATCATAGCCCTGTCAACAACATAAGATGAATACATGGAAGCCACTTATGGAAGAAAAGAAACAATATGGCTGCAAAGGATGTGTTCAAGAATCAGGTTTGAGAAGAGAGCTATGAAGATAAATTGCGATAGTCAAAGCACAATATTTCCGGAAAATAGGTCTACTTATCATTCTAAGACTAATCACATTAATGTACAATACCCTTTCCTAAGAGACATGGTGGAAAGAAACAAGGTGCTGCTGGAGAAATCAGACACATTGGAAAACATAACAGACCCTTTGACCAAGTCTGTGAGTGCTGTGAATTTCTCTTGATGGAGAGAGGAAATGGGCATTGTTTCCCTGGGTCTCTGAACGAGAGTTCAAAGGCTCCTGGTTTCAACAAAGAAAACAAAAAGTGGGAGAATGTTGGGTTTCTATATTCTTTGTAGTGAAAGTATAAATCTAGGTGGATCGGCTGATAGTCGAGGTCGAGGTGGTTTAATCGGTTAAAGACGAAGTCGAAGAAATTGACAACAAGTCGAAGGTCGAGGTGGTTTGAATGGGTAAAGACGAAGTCAAAGAAATCAACAACAAGTCAAAGGTTGAGGTGGCTCGACCAGGTAAAGTCGAAGAGGTCAATCGACAAGAGGTCTATAGGAGGGTGTGTGGCAACCAATTGAAGACCGAATGAAGGTCGACTGGTAGTCGACTTGTAATCCGACTTGGTATTCAACTGTAATAGAATCTTGAGATTTGTGGGATTTGTAGTCAATTATCTATGTGGATCTGTAACCATTTTTGGGCATCATTTATTTAATGCTTTTCCTACTATAAATCCTATAAAGAAGGCGTTTTTTAATGCTGTAAAAGCCAATCAAAGATAGATAAATCTTTAGATGAAATCGTAGAGGTTGTTGGACATGTAGATGTAAGCCGAATTGGCTACATGATTATTCTTTTGTAAACAAAAGAGTATGATGTTGAATGTGTCTTAGGTGTGGACCAAGGTTAGACATGTAACCTTTTATTTTGAATGAATAAGACAACAAGAGAGCAGAATGTTGGTTTTCCCGGTTTGGGTTTCTAGGGTAAAATATCTGTGTACCGTGTGCTTGTTGTGTCATTTACTTTCTTGATTATATCTTTCTTCCTCTCTTCTACTAGGTTTAGCGTGGAAGTGTCCTCATTTCCTAATGATCATAGGGTTCTAGTTTCATAGAAATGGACTTCTTCTCAAGCTTTCCAACTTCAACATCCATCATCTGTCGAGTATGATATTCCTTCTCATAATGTTTGGTTCTTGCATGCGGTAACACCCGGTCTTCATTATGGACTTACACTCATTTCCATATCCAAGACCATTCTACCTACAATATATTGAAACTGTCAATCAACCAAACAAATTGTGAGTATCCATGCACATCATCCCTTTCTTGCAACATTTACAACATAGGGTCTTCAGTTAGTGAACATGTGACATAACACGTGCGTTCATCAAATATTAAAGAATACCCCTAATTTCAATATATATTGATAAATACCTACCAAAATCCTTATGTTGAGCACCCCTCCCAATACATATTTCCAATAAAAAAACCCTATTGTTAATATACACCTCTTTTTATACCCTCGAATACCTATAAAACCTATGATACCCTACATCCCCCCCCAAATACCTACAATATATTTGTTAGGTATGTGTTATATTATTTGCATGTGTGTGTGTGGGCGCACCAGATATGACAAGTGCGTCTGACGATCCCTCGTACTAGTTCCCTTTCTGTGCCGTGTGCGTCGGGTGCTTTCCTAGGGGGGTCCGAAGGGGGGGCAGGTATGCCCCCCCTGGTTACGCGCAGCGTTCGGGAAGCGGTCCGATTTTTTTTTCTTGGGCGATTTTTTCTATTTTTAGCAGATTACTAAAAATAATATCGGTTTTAGGGATTAGGGTTTTGGTATCTACGGAATACCTAAAAACATTGTATATATTGTATAGTGAATGGTGAAATTCGATATAAAGAATATAAGAAAGGTTTTCCCGATTGAGGGTTTCCAG
>SNQJ01S0243281.1:0-13343 GCA_010110895.2 Picea sitchensis
AAGAAAAAATCTTCACAAAAGTGTCTTGCAAAATAGTGTGGAACCTCATCATTCCATGGCAATTTCCCATATGCCTCCAAAAATCTGTTATACAAATGTCCTGCAATGTCGGGGTGCTTAAAATATTGCACATTCAACATCTTTTGCTTTGGCTCATATTTGAAGTTGAACATCGAAATTGTGTCTTCTTTTGAAACTCTATTTTTTACTGTCTCCTATTTATCAGGACCCATCACCTCTGACTTTCTCCGCCTCATTAGATCGAGAAAACTGTCAGTGGTTGGCCCCATCTTTTTGATATGCGTCCATAAAGTTTTGCAATGAATGCAAAGCAATCTGTAAGCTTTGTTTTCTCTCCTGAGGGAGTTCCAAGACAACCAAATCATTTTCCAACCTCCTTTTAACACCTGAGCATCGCTCAAGGTTCATTGCTTCAATAATCCATTCACAGAGAATTTCATCACCAACATCCGAAGGATAGGTGGACGTAGGCGTGTAATCTTTTGTTTCTTGATAACGCAGCCTCCTAAATCCACCTTCATCCTCTACACCAACACTAGAATCTTCATGAAAACTACTCTCTCTTTCATTGTTGTCCCTTTCTTTAAACTCATTGTCTACACAAAAATTTGAAATTAATTACAACATTTAACTTGACATAAATTTAAATACACAAAAATACAACAAAAAAAAACAAAATAAAATAATATTACCAAAAATATTCTCTTGTCCTGAGGTATTCCCTACATTTTCGGGTGTAGGAGTATCAATGTGAAACCTATCTAAGAAGGTTGTACCCATAGCACTTTCTTGAGCACATTCTGCATTTGATCTATTCACAAAATCGTTTGAAAATCTCCTCTGACGAGATTGTTGTTGGTCACTTGGAGTCTAAGTTGAAGAAGGAGTTCCTCTTCTTCCTTCTTGGGAGATCCTAGAGCATTTGTGAGGAATGTTTGAAGAATCCCGTGTTGACATCTCTCCTCAATATCTATCATTTGTAAATTCATGAAAAGTTAAACACAAGACACATACACGTTAATATCTCTAACATTGACCAACAAAAAATATGAAGAAAGAAAAAAAAGGAAGACAAAATTAATATGTGGTTATATTCTCAACATGTGTTTATATGCGGTTATAAAGTGTTGTTTATATGCATTTTGGTAGATCCATCCTGTCAAAATCCTCATGGACAACTAGGACTTGTCTAGGTGATTCCAATGCTTGTGTAAATACAAAGGGTAATACATCACCATTTTCAACTAGTATCTTATCCAAAGGTTAATAGAAGCTCATCTTCAATTAAATGTTTGTGTAAATACAGAGGGTAATAGATCATTAACAAGGTTAAATGATCTATTAACTCAAATGCTTGTGTAAATGAGGCTTCGACATGAAATATTGATGTCGTTTATCAGTTGCTCTCATTGAATGACCAACCAACATGTTGCTCTCCCAACCATTGAGTGGCTGCCTATGGTAAGAGATCATGTACAAGTCACCAGTGAAGGTTTTTTGCAGTATGTAAACTGTTTTATGTCTATATTAGACTTTAATATCCAAAAAGAGGTATTCGTTATAATTATTCCTTTAGTCAAAGAGTAACTACAATTTCAAAACAACACCAAAGTGGGAGGCTGGTTCCTTTTTGAGAAGTTTACTATGATAAGAGTCTATGGTTTTGGAAGAGAAATACATACTTCAAAAGTGAGTGATGAATTTGGTTGTTCTAGAAGTGAGCGTGGATTTTCATTCAACTCAAAGGTTTATCATTCACAATGAAAGGATTTATCAATAAAAATCACAGAGATGTACCCAAGTTCAGAAATTAAAAACACAGTAATCAAGGGTTTTAATCAATAAATCCTGAGAGGGTACTCATTCATAAGAAGGTGCAAAGACTAAACATTCAACCATGGAATCAATCAACTTAGAGATAAGTAGCATTATAAACAACTAGGAAAATTCTTATCCTTCACTCCATCATCCATGCATTATAAAAGCGGGGGAATTTGAATCTATAGTTCTTTAAAAAACCGAAGTGACGACAGTCGATTAGACTCCTGGCCGACTACTCATGCAAGGACTAATGACTAAAGGGATAAGGAATGGAAGATAAAAACACAATCTTTTCATAATAATCAATAAAAACCTACGGAGAAGTCAATTGAAATCATAAGTTGGGTTTTTCAAGGGACTGTCATTCAACTCATGGGTTTATCATTCACAATGCGAGTTTATCAGCAATAATGCAGAGATGTACCCAAGTTGAAGAAATTAAAAAAGTAGAGAGAAATCAAAGTTTTAATCCATCAAGATGCATAGGTAACTGTCCATAAGAAGGCGTGATGTAGTCCCCCTACCTCAGGAGGGTTCTGCAACCTCCGTCTGGATCGATCTTCGAGTTGAAATGTGCTTTGGGATCACAGAACCCTTTGAGCGAATCCGCAGTGGCTTTTATAGCGCAGGTCTTGAGAAAATATCTTGGCGTGCCCCCTTTCGGCCTCTTCTCTTAACCAATACGCACCCTCAGCGTGATTCCTTTCCAACTAGCCCCTTTTTATCTGGTGACCTCGGGCTATGAAACAAAATGTAAACAACATGCCTTTCACATTTTGGGGTTTGAGGGACTCACATCACGAGCTCTCAGAGCTCCTTGTCTTCAAATTTATAGACCCTAGAAATAAAGCCTAGCTCCCACCTAGCTCCTACCTTCACTCTGACTCAGCCCTTGACCAACTGTCAGAGTGACCGGTGACTAACATCCAACTGATCTCCGTTTTTGTGTTTCCTGCGATGTAGGGGTTGGTGCTTGTCCCTCAAGTCCACAGTCATAGAAGCGTAGAAAGGGCTTAGGTGGGTCCTCCCTTAGCCTTTGTCCATGTAACCACCACTCTGTGACTACGTGATTAACATCAAGGTGCTCTGAGACTTTCAGCGATTAGGGGAATGGTGATGCAAACGATACGCCTATTCTCTATCTTTTCAAAATGTAGGCAGAAAGGGTCGCCGAATCCTTAGCTCCTCCCTTAAGTATTCTACATGTGACCCAGTCCTATGACCTGATCCTATTCCTCCGTGCTTCCGAGGGGTTTCCACGATATCGCCTTCACTCTTTAACTCTTCGGTTACCAAAATGCCAAAAAAAGGGGCTTAGCGGCTCACGGCTCTCCTTGTACTCGTCCACGTGACCACCACTCTGTGAGCACGCAACGTCAAAGCTCTGGAATTTGATGATTTAGGGAATGTAATGCAAAGCGTTCCTCCTTTTCCCTTTGAATCCTCAGTACGATACCAAAATCTCTCCCAATGAGAGAGATCATGGCCCAGTCCTTTTGGAGACGATGACCCACGATCTAAGCCCGGATAGGCGAATCCGAAATATTCGGGGCCTTTCCAGAAACTTGGCCACTTTCCGTGTCCTCCTCTGGATGGTCACGATGCTTTCTGGATTTTGTCAAGTCCTCTCCTTGGCTTCTACGAGGATTAAACCTTGTTCTCCCCTTTCTGGATTTGATGGTTGCTCGGTCAGCTACGAGATATGATGGTCACGATCTGATCTTATGTGTACCTCTTAGGGACTAAATCCTATGCATGTATCCTTGATCCAACAAATCTCATTCCACTGTGCTCCAGATCCAACAGCTAGCGCGATTTCATGATTTCAGCGATTGCAAGTATGGGGTGTAAGCCTCCTCTACTCCTCCAAACTCCGATTCCCTAAATGTGTGGATATCCAAGGGTTTAAACCACAGTACCTTCGCGATCCAATGGTTGTCGGATAATTGGTGCTGGAATTTGGCGATTTAGATCTATCCTCCCTGCGTGCTCTCCTCACTTCCCGGACATAGATTCCAGCTCTTCGGTGATCCAGCAGCGATTGTGCTCTTCCTCCCTAAGCTTTCTTGGATTTTTGACTTAGAAGATTTTTCTAAGTCTCGAAGGTCTCGACATGGACTCTTCTTCTTTTGAGCCCAGTTCCTTTGGGTCTCATATGCGCTATAGAAATGTTGTCCTTTTTGAGCTCCATCCTCTTGGAGATTTACTCATGTGCACACTTTATGTTCGAGGATCTCGAATAGCTCAGATTCGAGAATCTTTTCTTGAAGAAAACTCCTTCAGCCCACTAAGCGTTCTCTTGCTTTCGATGCACCTTACTTGAGCCTACAGGTATTGAGGAAACCGAGTGTCTTCTCTTCGACACTTATCTTTCCTCAGAACTTGAAATATATTTCTCTAGTGCACTCTATGCACTCCCTCGATGGCCTCTTAGTAGAGCTCTAGAGAACCTTCAATAGTTTTGTCTCCCCTGAACTCGAGAGGCGAGTTCTTTCTGTTCACTCCTTGCACCTCTGTTGATGAAGGTTCAATGCTATCCCTCTTGAGCTTTCTTGAGGTTGTCTCACCTATATCAGCAGCACACCTTAGGACTATGTGCATTCCTTGCACTCAAAATATAAGGCGAAGAAGAAATTGGGCTTTTATGAAATACTTCACGCTGGTTATGCATTTCAAAGCGGTAAAACATGCAAACAAGCATTCTGAGACCATTCATGGCAGGAAGCGCTCTTCTATTAATTGAAATGCTATACAAGGTGTTTACAAAGGATGGAATGTAACAAGTCTCATCTCTCTCTTGAGACCTCTTTGCTCTAGTCTCTCCTCCTAACTCTCTCATTCTCTTTCCTATCACTCTCTAATTACAAAGAAGGCTCTCCCGAGCTTATCCTCAACCTCTTGGAGTCTCACGAGCTGTGCCAAATACGGTGAGGCTCTTATGACTACATTACATAAATGGATGCCTAGTCTTGACTATGTCCTGGGCTTGCTATAGGCAAACATTAAAGGAAACCTCAAACACTACACGTACAAAGGCATGGTCTAGAATTAAAATCCTTACAACATTTGGCCAAGAATTTTGAATTTCAAAGGTGGAGAGAGTTGGGCCTCTCTCCCTTTCTCCATTAAATGCATCCTTGATGTGCTGGTTGGATGGCACGTTCACTGAGTTGGAGCGATGCTCCTACACCATACTCCTCGGTGGGAAAATCCGCGATCTCACGATGTGATCTCCTCTTCTCCGGTGTTGAAATCCACTTGGATCCCAAATTCTCTTTTGGATTTGTCCTCTTGCTCCTCTACTTTGCTGTTGCTGCTGCTTCCTTGCTATAGTTGATTTTTCTTTCCTTCTGCTCAATCGTTCCTTACTGACAGTATTTGTTGATCTCAACATCATCCTCCTGATTTATTCTATCATTTCATCCAGCTGCTACAGTGGTTGTCTCTTTATATGCATTATTCTCTGCTGCACTTTTGTCTTTTGTGGAACTGAGTGGCCACTTTGCTGCAGAATCTAGCTCTGCAGTATCATTACTGAGTTGCTTCTCATCTTCTTCCTCTGGTAGTTCTACTGCTGTCATTTATCCTCTTGGCATACTTCCAACTTCTTCCATCTTGGCTTGTCGGATGTGCAAAATTTGCACCATCACCCTCTTCTCTAGGGCTTCCAATTCTTCATACGGATCAATGAAATGCATGTTATGCGCTTCTCTTCACAATTTGCAGGACTCAGGTCTTTGGAGTCATTTATGTTCATCTTCCTAGCTGAAAATTTTGAGCAACTTGATTGAATGCTCTTCTTCTTCTCCTTGGGAAAGCATTAGTGTCTGCTCCACTTCTTCCTCTTCTTTGGCTTAGGTCTCACATTGGTTTTCCTCCTTCTATTGCTGCATCTACAACACATGCTCTTTCCTCAATTGGGATATCTAGTAGGAATGTCTGAATTCCCCCAATAATCGGAGGAATGCTCTTCTGATCCTCCTTCTCAATGGTGCAAGTTTTAACTTGTCATCATCTTCATTCACATAGTGCGCAAAACACATGAATCTTCACTTATCATCACTCCTTGCTGACCTGAACTCACTCTTGAGTCCATGAGACTTTTAGACAATCTCACTTCTTTTCCCTTGCCCACCTAGAAAACTAGAAACCTTTAGCTACCCTCCTGGCAGTTTATGAAATCCTCTGATCTCATACCATTTCCCACCTGGAAATTTGAAATTTCACCACTGCTCCCCTGGCATTATGTGAGACCTTCTATTGATCTCCTCCCATTTCCCACAGAAACAGTTCGCACTTGGGAGTTTATGAGATCACCAACAATCTAATATTTCCACACGGAAATATGAATTTTTCATTGTTGTCCTCTTGGCTTGATCTAGCGGTATCCTCCGGTGATCTCATTCCATTACCCACCTAGCAATTCGAAAATTCATATCTTCCCTCGGCCAGGTTTATAGGATGGCCGATCCCTCTTCCTCATCGGGGTTTCTCGACTTGGCTCACGGATGACGTAAACTAGCGGTGTCACTAAGGCTTCGGCATACCTCAACCCTTCCTCAACTCTTGTTGTTGTTTTCTGGCCAAAAAATTTTGAACAGGCCATTTTACTTTCCTGTTCAAAGGATGTTTGTACCTCCAATGTACCTTTGTTTGTTGTTGCATCTTCAATGTCAGTGGTTCCATTCTTGCTCTTATCTCGGTGAGTTCCTTTTCAATCTCTAATTTATTCATCTTCTTGTGGTCTCCTCTTCTACCCATCATGGCCTTCGGTATCCATTTCCATCTTTCACCCGCCCTCTTGGTAAGCATATGGATCACTCTATGCGAGCATCTCCATGTCCTCCTACGGCTCACTTGGATTATCATTTGTTTCACACCTTGCAACAATCACCAGAGAGCTTTAACACCTTGCTTCTTTCACCTGTTGTATACAAAGAAATATTTGCTTCTGATTCCACTTGATGCCATCCGAATTTCTCCCACCATCTCTCCCTTTGTCTTTGAACGAAGTAACGGTCTCCTCTTTTTCTTTTATATGATCTCTGAATAAAAATCTACTCGATACCACTTTATGGTATCGGTGTATCCTTCCGCAGTCCTCCTCTTGTACGTGATATGCGGACTATACAATCTATTGTCTGATACCACTTGATGCGGTCCCCCTACCTCGGGGTTACTGCGACCTCGGTCTGGATCAATCTTCTTGAGATGAAATATGGCTCTTTAGGCTCTGATTTGGAACCCTTTGAGCAGATCCATAGATCCTTTGTCCTTTGGCAGGTCTTGAGAAAAGCTTCACACATGTCCCCTTTTTGGCGCTCTTCTCTTTTTTGAACCAACACACACCTCGGCGTTGATTCCTTTCCAACTAGCCCCTTCTTATCTTGTGACCTCGGGCTATGACCCGAGCCCGAAGAAACAACCGCCTTTCACATTTCAGGTTTGGGACTCACGCATGCGAGCTCTTCCAGGGCTCCTTGTTCTTAGTCCTTGAACCTTGAAATAGAGCCTAGCTCCCACTAGCTCCTACCTTCACTCCTAAATCATATGACCACTATCCCATGAACAACGACTAACATCCAACCGACTCCCCATGTTTTCTCGTTTCGACGATGTGGAGGGGTTAACTCCTTGTCCCTCAACTCCGGAGTGCGGCGAAATGTCGAAGAACTTAATGACTCCGGATCCTCCCTTAGCCTTCGTCCAGGTGACCACTACTCTGTGACCATGTGCTTAACGTCAAAGCGCTACGGTTTAGCGATTAGGGGTATCGCCGAAATTACAGAAGGCATTCCTCTTGTTCTCTGTCTTTCGAAATTTTGAAACCCGAAAGGGTCTAACAGCTCCTTAGGTCCTCCCTTAAGCCTTGTCGATGTGACCCGATCCTATGACCTAATGGTATTCCTCCGAATGCTTTCAGGATTTCACAATATCACGAGTCGGGACTCCACGTCTCCGACTCCTTCACTCTCTTGAATCTTGGTTGTCGAAATGCCAGAAAGGGATTAATGGCTTTGGCTCTTCCCTTAGCCTCTGTCCAGGTGACAACCACTCTATGACCATGTGCATAACTTCAAAGCACTACCGGCTTTTGCGATTGAAGTCGTGATGCAAGCATTCCTCCTTTCCCTTGAGAATCCCCGGTCCATGAAATGTTGAAATCTCTCTATTTGAGGAGATCAATGACCCGTGTCCTTAGGAATCGGTAACCACGATCCTAAGCGGATCAATGGCTCCGAAGTATTTGGGGCCTTTTCCCAAACAATGGGTGTACGTGTCAGCCCATTGGGCCGGTCATGATGCTTCGAGTTTTGTCAAAGTCCTCTCCTTTGTTTCTATGAGGGTTAAACCTCGTTATCCTCTTTTTGGATCCGATGGATATTGGTCCTTTATGTGAGATCTGGCGGTTACAATCTGATCTTCTTTGCACCTCCTAGGGACTAAATCTTGTGCATGTATCCTTGATCCAGTAGCTCAGACCCTTGTGGTTGAGATCTAACGGTAGCTTTATTTCATGGTTTGACTATTGCAAGTGTAGGTTGCAACCTCCTCTACTCCCTCCAAACCCCAACTCACGAATGTGTGGATATCAAGGCTTTAAACCCGGTCTTTGCCTAATCAATAGGTATCAAATATTAGTTGCTAGATCTAATGGTTCGGATACATCCTCCTTAGCGCTCTACTCACTGTGCCTGGCCGTAGATTCAATGGTCCATATCTTTCTTCCCAGTGCCGATCCAATGACAGTTGTGCTCTTCTCACGAGCTTGGCTTTTTTGACTTAGAAGATTTTCTAAGAGTCTCGAACATCTCGACCTTTGACTCTTCCTCTTGCGAGTCTGGTTCCTTTGGGTCTTGTCTATTTTATAGAAACAATGTCCCTTCTATCCTTCATCCTCTCATAGATTTACTCCTACAAACACTTTGCATTCGAGGATCACGAATAGATTCGAGAAGTTTTGTTGAAAATAAAACTCCTTACGCCCACCTGGCATTCTCTTTCGATGCACACCTTGCGAGCTTACAGTGGTAACCACAGGTGTCTCCTCTTCAACACTTCTCTTTTCTCGAGGAACTAGAAATAGAGTTCCCTAGTGCACTATGCGCTCGATGCCCTCTTGGTAGATCTCTAAAGAACCTTGGTGATTACATCTTCCACACGAGGAGCTTCGAGATAGAGTTCCTTCACATGCACTCCTTGCACCTCACGCTAATGAAGGTTCAAGCCCATCCCTCTTGAGATTTCTTGAGGTTGTCTCACCTCGATTCGACACACATCTTACTTGTATGTGCCCTTGCACTCGGAAACTCCAAGACGGGAAGAATTGAAACTTATGCAATTCTTCACTAGTTATGCATTCAAAACACAAAATGCATAAAAAACATGAAAACACATCTGAGACCATTCATGGCAGGAAAAGCTGCTCTTCTATTAATTCAAAATGCCTATACAAGGTATTTACAAAGGCTGGACTGTAAAAAGTATCATCTCTCTCTGAGACTTCTCTGCTCTGGTCTCTCCTCCCGACTCTCTCATTCTCTGTCCTATCACTCTCTAATTACAAAGAAGGCTCTCCCGAGCTTATCCTCAACCTCATAGTCTCTAAGCTATCGCCATCACAGAGCGACTCCTATATTACATTACACTTAAATGGATGCCCGATCCCGGTGACCTCGTCCCTAGGCTTCTTGCAGGCAACCATTAAAGGAAACCTCAACCACTACACGTACAAAGGTGTGTTCTAGCATTAAAATCCTTACAACATTTATTGAAATTTTGAATTTCAAAATTGAGAGGGTTGTGCCTCTCCCTTTCTCCATTAAATGCATGTTGGATGTGTGGGCTGGTTGGCATATTTGTGACATGGGCGATATGCACATCAAAGGGTTACCAAAGACTAAACATTCAACGATGAATCAATCAACAGAGATAAGTAAAGAAAGGGATAGACAGACAGGAAAATTCTTATCCTTCACTCATCATCCATGCACACATAAAGAAGGGCATTTGAATATATGAGTCTTTAAACAGAAATTGATGACCATCCATTGACTCTTGGATGGCCTTTCGGGGCATGAATGATGACTAAAGGGATAAGGGATGGAAGATAAAAACAAAAATATTTTCATAATAATCAATAAAACCACCTGAGAGAAGTCGTTGAAATGTCGAGAGAAGTTGGGTTCACAAAGGGAAATTAATTCAGAAATCAACAAGCAAGGGGGTTACAAATACAAGTTAATAATTAATTGATGGTAGGAATGACAAAGCGGTATCTTTAAGTGCAATTTATTAAATTCCATATAGTCAAGGACCATACTTTGAGACTTATGCTTATTTTTACTAATATCACTAGAAGAGAATACATTCTTGTTGAGACTCATGATTTCAACTTCTAATATGTCTTTACCCATTTACTCTGTCTCACTCTTTTGATAATATAGAAAGCAATAAAGTCTAACATTTAGTGTATACTCTGTCTCACTCTTTTGAGAATATATAAAACAATAAAGTCTAACATTGAGTGTATTACTACCCAAAATTAACTCAATAACATGTTCATAATCTTTGAACATGGTTGAATCCACTAAGACCACATATATATTCCTTATAAAAAAAATTTAAGATTCATTAAAAGTTCCCTATGGTTGGATCCACTAAAAAAATGTATTAGAACATTTCTTTAAGATTCCTTAAAACTTCCCTATGGTTGGATCCACTAAGACCATATATAATGAAATGAATTAGAATCCCCAAAACAAAGAGTTTAATCTTCATAAACTCACACACCCAGTAATAACATCAACATGTTTTAATCACAACGAGGTGAAGGTCTTGCATGAACATGGATTATATGCCATTGATAAACTTCCCATTAACGTTCTTTATGTCATTGAGTTTTTATCCTAATTCCTTTATTGTCATGTTACATGGGATGGGTATGAGAGTTGTTCGTATTCCTAATATAAATTAAGATGAGGTGGAACATATGTAATATTTGTGAGGCTTAGTTGGAGTTAGAAATCTAGATAAAATATAGTCCTATAAGGTAGAAATTCACGTTGATTGAGAGCAATCATGACAATAAATTCAAATGTAAGTACATCATAACCTATTGTAAACATAGTAATTTGAGTTTTAATGGGATATATATTTTGAAGAAGATGCAATTGAGCAAGTCTTAATTGTCATAAAATTTATGGTGGTAATGAAGCCTATTTCTACAAATAGTAATGTGAGATTTAATGGCGTATATAGTTTGAAGAAGATGCATTTGAGTGAGTCTTAATTGTAAAAAAATTAATGGTTCCAAATGGTAATGTATACAATGATGTTAATGGAGTAGTTTATGTGATATTCTTAATGGGAATCTAAATTTTATATAATTTTTCCAATATGTGGAAGAGTAATAATACTGTATGGGACATATACGCACAAGATCATTCAAGAGTTTCTAGTTTCAATTATCCATTACATTGACAGGGTTGAATATGGCCCTATCCATGTAGAGGGACATGCCTGAATTCATGCATGTTCGTCTACATGGACAACGCCGACTATGGCCAATCCATGTACATGGACCAACCCGAATTCATCCTAATCAATAGTACATAAAGATGGAAACAATGAATCTATCATATCAATAGTGCAATGAATATTGGATTACACTGGTATAGATTTAACCAAGCTTGAAGATGCTATGATAAGATAACATGAATGGATGGAATAGGTCGTAGCTTGTGATTATGGTTTTCTTTTAGATAGGTTAAAGTGCTTGATTACAAATCAAACTAAGCTATATTTTATGTTGAAACAAAGACAATGATTCTCAATACAATACTGATTCATTATCTATTAAGTTGCTTATATGATTGTATTCATCATATTCAAACATTACTAGATTATGATTATGCTCATAGCTCATGTTAGTCATGTAAGCTTAATATGGAGATATATTAAGCTCAAATAAGGATAACAACATATCAAACACGCATCAATTTAGCTATGTATTACTCTTAGTTATAACAACATATCAAACACACATCATAGAACATGAAGATATCTTCTTGTATGAGTCATAACCCTATATTATGTTGAGGTCATAGATGCATAGCATAGATTATCATAAGTTGAATGTAAAGGTTGTTGTTGTATTTGTGTTAGTATTGAGTTAGAAGCAATCCCATAAATATGAAAAGGTATAAGAAGTGCATACATGTAACATATGAGCAGAACCAGTATAGGTCTTATTCATATCCCATACTAGGAGTAGGACCATAATCAGTAAGAGTGCAAAATCAGTGTCATTCTGAACGAATATCATGGAATTAATTCTAAGCAAAGAATGTACTGTAATCCAGTTTGTTCACAGGGCTTGTTGTGGTCTCATATCATATTCCCTCATTGCTTCATCATGTTCAACCGTATATAGTTAGCTGGTATGATTACAACAGGTTTGATTCATGGTTCTGTACACTTCCTTTATCCCTATTGTTTCCATGATTGTAATTTTTAACTAAAGATTTAAATTTCCTAAAAATTTAAATTAGCAATACTAATAGCACATAAGTGGAGTTTTTGTCAAAGTTGTACTTATTTTTCTCCTATTGCAGCAACTACTATAGACATATTTTTGTATTTCAAGCTTTTTGTTAGGTCTGTTAAATATTGTGATATGTACAAGGTCCTTTATGATGATGTTTCTTTACAGTTGTTGTCAGAGTCTATTTTTGTTCAGTTTGGGCGCTATTCAGGGCAGTGGTAGCCCTATAGAAGTCATGCTTAGACCTTGGTCTCACTGTTTATAGTTAGAATAGCTAGTATGTTTCCTTCCCTAAAGTTTAAAGTCTCTTCAGGCCTCTGTCTATTTTATGCAACTCTGTCTATTTGCTTAGCGGTTGTATGAATTTCCTATGGAACTTGGCCTTTGTTAATGGTTCTAGATATACTTATCCTGTTGCTTGAGGTACTACATGGACAGGGCCGAATATGGCCATGTCCATGTACATTGACAGGCCTGAATTTGGTCCTGTCCCTATACATGTATAGGGTCATACTCGTCCCTATCCATGGACATGGACAGGTCCGAATTTGGGCCTATCCCTGTACATGGACAGGGCCATACTCGTCCCTATCCATGGACAAGGACATGTCTGAATTCGGGCTTGTCCCTGTACATGGACAGGGCCAAATAAGGCCCTATAAACATTCTAAACAAAATTTATAAATTCTAATTTTTAACTAAAAATTTAAATTTTCTAAAAATTTAAAATTTAAACATAATTGAAATTCCAAATTTTGTAATGGTCAATGTAACACATAGCCTTTACTAAGCTAAGGAACAGGGCCATATTCGACCCTGTCCATGTATAGGTACATGCCCAAATTCGGGCCTGCCACTGTACATGGACAGGGCCGAATAAGGCCCTGTTAACATTCTAAACAAAATTTCTAAATTCTAACTTTTAACAAAAAATTTAAATTTCCTAAAAATTTAA
>SNQJ01S0243281.1:13353-26286 GCA_010110895.2 Picea sitchensis
CGTTTCTCATTCCTACCATTAATAAATTATTAACTTGTATTTGTAATCCCCTTGTTTGTTGGTTTTCTGAATTGATTTCCCTTGGCGAACCCAACTTCTGATTTCAACGACTTCTATATGTGGGTTTTATTGATTATTATGAAAAGACTGTGTTTTTATCTTCCGTCCCTTATCCCTTTAGTCACTAGTCTGTGCCTGAGCAGTCGTCTAGGAGCCGAATTGACGATCGTCACTTTGGTGTTTAAAGACCTATAGATTCAAATGCCCTACTTTTCTATGCATGGATGATGAGTGAAGGATAAGAATTTTCCTTGCTATCTATCCCTTACTTATCTCTGAGTTGATTGATTCATTGTTGAATGTTTAGTCTTTGCGCCTTCTTATGGACGAGTACCTCTGCACCTTGATTGATTAAAACTTCAATTTCTCTCTACTTTTTTAATTGCTTGAACTTGGGTACAGCTCTGCATTTTTATTGATAAAATCTGCATTGTGAATGATAAACCTCTGAGTTGAATGGCAATCCCTTGGCGAACCCAACTTATGATTTCAATGACTTCTTTGTGTGGGTTTTATTGATTATTATGAAAATATTTTGTTTTTATCTTCTGTCCCTTATCCCTTTAGTCACTAGTCTGTGCCTGAGCAGTTGGCAAGGATCCAAATCGATGGTCATCACTTCGGTGTTTAAAGAACTATAGATTCAAATGCCTTGTTTTTCTATGCATGGATGATGAGTGAAGGATAAGAATTTGCCCTGTTGTCTATACCTTACTTATCTCTAAGTTGATTGATTCATGGTTGAATGTTTAGTCTTTGCACCTTCTTATGAATGAGTACCTCTGTGGCTTGATTGATTAAAACTTTGATTACTCTCTGCGTTTTTAATTGCTTGAACTTGGGTACATCTCTGCATTTTTATTGATAAAATTTTCATTGTGAATGATAAACCTCTGAGTTGAATGACAATCCCTACATTCAGTCTCTAGAATAACCAAATTCAACACTCACTTTTGATATGGATTCTCTTCCAAACTGTAGACTCTTATCATAGTAAACTGCTCAAAAAGGAACCAGTCTCCCACTTTGGTGTTGTTTTAAAATTGTAGTTACACTTTGACTAAAGGATTAATTATAAAAAATACCTCATTTTGGATATTAAAGTCTATTATAGACATAAAAGAGTTTTACATACTGCAAAAACCTTCACTTACATGAAAGAGTTTACATGATCTCTTACCATAGGAAAACACTCAATGGTTGGGAGAGCAACATGTTGGTTGGTCATTCAATGAGATCAACTGATAAATGACATCAATATTTCATGTCAAAGCCTCATTTACACAAGCATTTGAGTTAATAGATCATTGAACCTTGTTAATGATCTATTACCCTTTGTATTTGCACAAACATTTAGTTGAAGATGAGCTTCTATTAACCTTTGGATAAGATACTAGTTGAAGATGGTGATGTATTACCCTTTGTATTTACACAAGCATTGGAATCACCTGGCCAAGTCCTAGTTTTCCATGAGGCTTCTAGCAGGATGGATCTACCAAAACGAATATAAACAACACTTTATAACCGCATATAAAGTACTGCATACCTGGAGTTACAGATCAAGTGCCACGCATCTTCCCCGATCAACAACTATGATCTACTTCGGGAGTTCGAAGTTCAAGACTTTCAAACGCTCCAACGCATTTCTCCTCCGAATTAATCTGTACCCGGAGTTACAGATCGAGCGCCATGCATATTTCCCGATCAAAAACTGTGATCTACTTCGGGACTTCGACGTTCAAGAGTTTTCAACACTCAAACGCCTTCCTACTCTGAAGTACTATGTACCTGGAGTTAGAGATCGAATGCCATGCATCTTTCCCAATCAACAATTGTGATCTACTTCGGGACTTCAACGTTCAGGAGTTCTTAATTCGCGTGATCCCACTTTTCGTCGAAGTGGCTATCTTTCGAAATGTAAGATATGCTGACACCTGTCCTCAACTGTTGGATGACTCATATGAACTCTGAATCTCTAGCCTTTGGAATTTCTTGTCCAACACGTCCCCTTTTCTCCCAAAGTGACTTCCTCCAAAATGGCACAGCTTTTGCCACGCGTCCCTTCCAACGGATGGCTAGGATGACTTCGGAACTTTGGCCTTTGGAAATCCTTGTGTATTCACACTTCATTCCTCCTGGAGTGACTTTTCTCTGAAGTAGAGGATCTAAAGACACCTGTCCCTCTGGCTTAGACGATTTAGATATACTTTGGCACTTTAGTTGTTTGGGATTTTTGCAATACAAGCTCCTCTTTTCTCCTAGAGTCGGTCAACACCAGGATGACCACGACCTCAATCTCACGATTCGAGGGTATATACATGACCCACAGATATAAGGCTTATAACTTCTGTTTAAGGGTCGCTTGGGTCCCAGTGCGTGCCACTCTGAGAGGGAAAACTAGAAATCTCGTCACTTGACACATGGGCTCCCACATGATCTTGACATCAATACTCTCGTCCCCACGATGGAATGGTCGTTAGGGATCCTCAAGGATCCTTAGATCCATAGTCCACATCAACTTTGGGACTTCGGGACTCTGGGACATCGGGGGTTTTGGTGTTACCAAACCTCTGGCCTCCCGAAGTGGTCAACATTGGGTTGACTATATTATAGATCCGATGGTCGAGATAGTTCCCAAGAATATATAGATCTATGACCCAGATTTACTTCGGGACTTCGGGGGATTCACCTCCTGTGCAACGAATATGCTCAATTCGTCGGACTCACGAAGTCCAAAGGGATCGAAGGGTTAATGCTCATGTTCCTTCTCCATATTCGATGATCGTGAAGAACTTCGGCTCCTTTCGAACTAATCTCATTCATTCGTCTTTCAAACTAAAGGATCTCTCCTTTAGGGGCTTGAAACTCACTATTCTACTTGAGTTTCATCATCTCCTTAAATAATTAAGTATTTTGTGCTAATTCTCCTAAACTTAACACTTAGATAAATCCTTCACGCACCTCTTGCGTTCATCTATCAACTCTAGAAATTAAGGCAGGGTGGGAGGGGGGGGGGTTCTCAATCTCTACCCGCCTCACAGAGGCTCTATGCACACTTGCACTACCTCTCCTGAGCTTGACCAACCCCTTTCCTTAAAAATACTAGGAGTGTCGGCATGCACACGTGAGGCTATGCCCAAAGTCAATGATTCACATTTTATTTATTTTAACTTGAACCACCAGAGGGCTCATGCATTTACGTGTACAGGCCAGAGAATTTCTTATTTATTTAAATACACAATTAGGCATAATTGAAAGGATACAGTTTAACCATTAAGAAAACATGTCCCTCCCTCCAACATTCATAGGATATCCAACTTTAATTCACAGTTACCACGTAAATACACATAATGTGAGATTACTTATCTATTACAGGTGGTAGCCAACTAACTGACTATGGGTGTTCTTCCTTCCACCCAACCCTAGGCTCAAAGGAATTCATTCTTAGTGCTTTGGACGCCCCTGTGCCAAACCATGATATCACCATGGAATTTATGCCAATTCTCATTGATCCTTTCTCTTTCGCATCTTTTCTGAGGTTTATTAGATGCTTCCTCAACATCAAGATTGCAACTTTCTACTCAGGTCTCGTTCACCACATACCCTTAGAGATATCCCTCTCTATCACGACCTCGATGAGGTTTATCATATGCTTCCTCATAAACAAGTTTGTGGCCTTTGTCTCATTCTCTGCTGGTCGAATAATGTTCCTCACATTCTCCAATCTTCTTTTTATTCTCTAGCGTGCCTTGCACACACATCCCTCCTATATTGTTTCTTCTAGGTCTGTAGGACCCTATGGTACTTTCGGATGGCCTTCTACAGCTAGAAAATGCTTCCATTCATGGGGTAGTTTATGGATCAACCACCAGTCCTTTTCTTATTAACTGATCTCTTATAGTTTTCACATTATTTCCTCTAGTGATATCATGGCTAGTACTTTCAAGGCTTCACACCCACATTCATTTATTGGCAATTTAAACAATAATACACTTACACTATTCCCATGCCACATCATGGTAATCCTAATTAATGATTAATTACAATTTGGGGGAAGTAGGGGTGTTACAATCCAATCCCCTTTAAAAAGGAACATCGTCCTCAGTGTTCTTTCTCAGTAACACCTGTCATGTCTTTCTCATTCAGCCACTTCAGAAGTATTGAACTTCTTTATCAGTCAAGTCCTTTTCCAGACTCTAAATATTCGTCACCTTCCTTCAATAATTATTGGACAACAAGAACATTAATCATAGTCTCATGCGAAAACATTTTACTGTTGCATAAAATTTCTAGGAAAATTTCATAATATAGCACAACACTTATCTATGCAGTTTGTGGATTTGTATCCACATGGTTGTCTTGTTATCTAGGTTCATTATTTTTCCTTGACATAACCATTGTGTGCATGATCCCAATCAATAGTTTACAACAACTATCAGAGTCTCCTCTTCCTTACGATCACTCACCCTCCAAGCCCAGGCTCAGGCATTCCCTTCTCTATTATACAGTTCCTCGGGTGATCCATCTTTCCTTGCCAAGGTTTTCTTGCACGAGAAGAATCCCAGATACTTTATCAAGCCTTGTAGTTGAAGCGTCCCTCAGGCTTGTGTTACCTCAACACAACATACTCCAGGTGATCATGGCTTACCACAAGGTTCTCATGGCTTAGTAATGGCCTCCGCCATGATTTTCAATTGGATAGCCTTCACTTGTCCTTTCTGGATAGATATTTTCTTCTCATCTATATCATAGGCATACAAATTTCATGAGACATCAACACAATTCTAAATTTTCGAATTTTATTGCAATCTGTCACCCACAAATTATCCAATTTCTTCATTTAATTTCAGATCTGTTCTGCATGGAACCAGATTCAAAAGCATGGGACTTTCCTCCCCATAGCATTTTAACTTAGCAGGCAATTGATCTTCCTTATGGGCTTACAACATTTCCATATCCAATAATCTTTTTTCCTGCAAGTCAACTTTCCTCAACCAAATAAATTGTTAGCTTTCATGAACACTATATTTTCATACGATGCATACTAACAATCAAATTCATTTTCATCTATTCAGGGTATATAAAGAAAAAAGGAAATATTATTATTATGTAAGCATCATGTCAACATACTAAATTTTCCAAGTGCAATTCAAATATTAAATGACTTTAATCAATGTGCCAATGTTCATGGTCACATTCATACCCAATGCACCGTCACATTGATATTCAAGATGCCACACTTGGTGACAAGCACCCTACCATGGTATGTTGGAGTTTAACCAACCTCTTCACCATATGGCTTATTCCTCCTCATTCACTCTTACAGCAGGACTATGCTTTCTGCTACAAGCTAATCACGATTCCAAATCAACACACATGAAACCAAATGTTTCTCTTCAATGCACCCAAGCATTCTTCCTTCATTAGTAACCAAGGTGCCCACACTCATGGTCACCCAAATTTTATTTCCTTTGACATACATATCTTGTAAGTAAAATTTTCGGAAGGTCCTCCATGGAAGGTTCATTGTCTTCCTTTCATGCAAACATGCACTTCTTTGAAGCAATTCCATGAAATATGCTAGCTATGATCACCTTTATTCCCATAGAACCAGTCCTCATGACCACATTCTCACGCAAAGTGTTAAATTCTATCTTCCTTGACTGGCTCGGAGAATCTCCATTTTCTCTCCATGCGACCGAGAGTTGTGACCTCAGCTCTATTTTTTTCAGGCACTACCCTTTAAACTCTCATGTTTGGGTGCTATGATCCTGGCTAAACCCCTTGTCTTCAAGTCGATGGTGTAGATCCATTTTCCCGCAAATCCAATGGTTGCAAGGGATTGCAGAACCTCAACTAGCTCACAATTTAATTCTCCTTCTGATCTCTCCAATGAATACAGGTCGTCTGATCTATAATCGGATCCAAAACTCAAAAAAACATTATATTGAATTTAAATTATGGGTATAGGTCTCGACATTAACCCATGTGCATATGCAATCTCTGCAATGATCGCATGTCGTCGATATTATCCCTCGATTGATTTTAACCACACAATTTCTAGATAATAATAATGCCAACACATAAGTGTTTGACCGAGAATTTAGGTTGATACAGATCTTCGATGTGATAAACTCAACCATAGAACCCAATCATAGTACGCATTTTACGTGACATTAACGTGTGGGTTCCTTGCATTTTTTTCCCACTGATCATTCACAGATCAATGGTTCACATCAATTGCAGAATCCCAATATGCTCTCTCTTTTTCTGAGAGTTCAATATCTGCAATCTAAAAAGTTCTTTTCTAACTCTTTTAATCGTGGTTGTTCATCTTCCACCCTGACAAGATCAACGACATTAGTTTATTGTGGTTCGTGCACTAGCACGTCCATTAATTTCACCTTCATGCTCCGCAATGATTCCCAACCATCGATCTTTGTTCACAGATCGATGGTTCACAATGATTGAGGGGTCCAATCTGGAAAATGTTTTCCTGAATATGTCTAATCGTGGTCGTTGATATTCCACCCTGACGAGATTAACGAAGTTGGTTGATTGTGGGTCATGCACTATCACATCCATTAATTTCAGCTTCGCGCTCTGCAATGATTCCCAACCATTAATCTTTGTTCACATATCGATGGTTTGTTAGCACTCTGTAATTTTTCCAAGGATGTGAGGGTAGTCACAGAGGCAACATCAAAACCACTTCATGTCTTGGATCTATCCCTACAAGATTTTGAGAGGGATCTCTCTGTGTGATATAGTTTTGTTTGAATAGATATTAGGCTAGTTAATGGGTTCAGAGTTTGGATTTTGAATTGGTAGGGGTATAGAAAAGGAACCATGGGCAATGGAGTTGCAATCTGAAGCTCAATTAAAAACAAGTTCTACATACAGCCTTACAGGGAAAGGTAGGCACTCTTGGTGGATTCTTTGAATTTGATTTTGGATTTAGAGGAGCAAGATGAGAGGACCAAGCAATGACAAGGAAATCAAGAATCCTGAAATTAACCTTTGAGGAGAAAACATTGACAATTATGTCAAAGACAGAAACAGAGTGTATGTCTCAACAAATTATGTTCTTCGAACTTCTTTACATAATTTAGAGTATGAATAACTTAAGAAATACAATGGAAACAAATTACAGTGAATGAGGAAAACATCACCACCAAAAATGACACATGAATCATGTAATTGTTGTGACTGTATTATTGAATTTATGAAAATACAGAAAGCTCAGTGAGTTGTTTTTTAAAAACTAAATCATGGTCCTCTCCCTTGAAAGCATAGGCTTTATAGCCTTTACATCAAAAACAAATATCCTATTAAACAGGAACTGAAATACTAAAAATAGTAGAAGATCAAATAGTTTCCATAAAAACAGGATTGGATCCTATCTTAAGGGGCCAAAACCCTATCAACAATGTCACTTTTGAATTCCTTCTTTGACATATCGGCAATCCTGGCCAAAAATAACAAAAATCTGGAACTGCAAATTTGGTCAAATTTGTTGAAAATAGTGGTACGCTCAGTCATTTATATCTCCCAATCAGTCACACCTGTGAAAAAACCGAAGGAGGTTATTGTATATTATCTTGTATTAATAAAAACCTCCTTCAGTTTCTCAAATTTTGATTCCACTTCACCGAAAAAGCTCCCTCAAAATCGGGACTGTAACAGGAAAAACCAAAAATCCGAAAAATGAGGTTGAAAGACAACCTCGATTCTCCCAAATAGTGGAATCTTTGAAAAAAATAGGAGAGTTTTTTGTTCTTCAGCCTGTTATGAACAAAAACCTCTTTTGGTTTTGTAAATTTCATCTTCTTTTGCCCATAATCCGCTTTGCAAGACGAGGTGTCAAAACTGGAAAAACAACGGTTTTGTGAAATTGGGGGAGGGCGGTTTTGGAGAGGTAAGTGGTATTTCAGACCCCCCTGAGGTGGTAAGTGGTATTGGGAGGGGGAGGTCTGAAATCACCTAGAGGTGAAAAGTGTCCCTCCCAATACCACTATTCCGGACCCCCCCACCCCGTTAAAGTTCGAAAAGCATGGGGGGGTCCAAAATTTTTTAGGTCTGTGGATTAATGTTTTGGGATGTGTGAATGTTAAGTTGCGTGTGGGGGGAAAATGATTTGAAATTTTATTTTTGTTTTGTTTTTATTTAATTTTTTATTATTTGTTTCTTTTTATTTTTATTTCGTTTTAATGTTTTATTACGTTTCAACTTTTTTGTTTTATTTATTACTTGTTTTATTTTTTCTTTTTAATTAATGTTTTTTATTATTGTTTTATTTTTCTATGTTTTTTGTTTTATGTTTTAATGTGTTTATTATATTTTTCTTTTTAATTTTTGTATTTAGCTTTTGCTTTATTTATTATGTGTGTTTTAGTTTTAGTTTTTATTTGTGTTTTTTAATTAATTAATTTAAGTTTGGTTTATTTAAATGTTTTGTATTTTGTTTATTAATGTTTGATTTTTATTGAATGTTTATATTAATAAACTAACCTAACTATTAACAAACTAATTTAATAATTAATCATTAATTAATTAATAATTAATTATTCATAAGACTAATCTAGTCTAACTATACTAAACCAATTGATTTTTCTTTTAATCTAAGATTGTTTATTCGGATGAGTGGCGGGCGAGACATACTCAATGGGTCGAAAAGACAAGGGAGTGAGGGCGCAGCGGAGGATGAAGGATGCAACAGGATGATGGGGGATTGGGCGAAATGGATGTAGGGGAGAAAAGGGGTCAACTGATCCAGAAGTCTTCAACACAGGGGAAATGCCAAATCAATAGCCGAAGAATCGAGTTACCTATAATTATAGGGCCCCAACATAGGCTCCACCTAGGGATGGAAACTCTTTCAGGAGGTGTCAAGAACCATTGAATTGTGAACATGCAGACCGATGCTTTATTCTTTTGGCTGATCCCAAAATCTTACTCTGCAACCTGTACCTGTTTTGATCTTGCAACTGAAACCAAATCAAAATGAACACTGCTAAAAAAGAGATGCTCGGAATGCTAAGCTTATTCACATTCTCCTACCTACCCTATGCTACTGATAATTTTTTTGTTCTAAATGATACAATAATGCCAATGCAACCAGTCAAGCAACTTCTCTAACAACTCTGCTCTTTCAATGTTTTCCAACAATATTAGAAATAGGACTTTCATAGGCATCATGAAATGCTTTCCATCTTCATCAAAAGGGTCTTGATAAACATGACACATAACATAAATACTGGGAATGCATTGTGGCTTTGTGATGAACAATTTCTCCATATAAATAGCCATTGGATCAAGATAAACTTGACCTATTACTAGATATTCAAATTTAAGCAACTCAACTTCATGATTTGATGTTGTAGTTATGTTATTTTCATTCTCATGCACTTCCAGACATGAATACAACTTTTCTGATGGGTTCTGAAATGATACTTCTACTGAACACGTCCCTGTAGTTGACTGCTTGATCATGTCAATATCATAACATCTTTTTAGCTCATGACTGGTGAATGAAGAATGATTTTGACCGCACAGATCATCCAACGGATTAGCTATTGGATCCTGAAAAGACTGACAAGACTGTTGCATTGATTCAAATGAAATTTCCTGAATTTTTATGTATTTATCCTTCAACACTTGTTCAAGAGTCTCCTTCAAAATTTTAAATGAATTAAAGCATAATGGTACAGAATTATTTTGGATTAACTCATAATTTGTCTCAGGTTTTAAGATTTCATCTGGAATTTGAAAATCAAAGTAGGTCAAGGGCTGCAATTCTGGGTTTAGAACAACCTCCATATCAACAATGGCATCTTTAACTGATTGATCGGAGAATTTTTTGTCCTCACTATTTACAACTGGCCTAGAGTTTCTTTTCACAAATTGAAAAGATGAGAAACATAAGGGTAAAGTGTTTCCACTTACTCTGAGATTTTCTACATTTTCCTCATCGTTGTCATGATTGTTGGGCAGAGGTTGATTGTCATATCTGAGTTGTAAATGATCTTCTTCCTGCCAACGACATGCTGTTGGTTGCTTTGAACAGTCAACATCTATTTCAGCCTCATGATCATCATCATACTGATCACACTTGGGTAGATTATCCCAGTAAGAAAATTCATCAAACATGCACATCATATCAGCTAATGGATCTTCAACAAGCTGAGTTGGAAATTCATCTTTGACTATGTTATGAATTGAATACATGAAAGAATAATTATCCAAACCATGGTACCAAGGGTGAGATGCAAAATGTTTGGGAACTGTGACCTTTTCTTTCTCTGAGATCAATGGAACATGATGTCTTTGAACATCAATCTTTTCTCTTATGCTAATCTTCTGCATCATCTCTTCCATGGTGTTGGCCAGAATGTCCATTTTAGATTCTGAAGATTTTAGCTGCTCCTTTTCTTTGTTCTTTACCTTTGACCTTTTNTTGGTCTCCACGTCAACTGCAGTGTTTTGCATTTCTTCAAGATTTGCAGTGTTCCTTTCTCTTAATTGGAATGCCATCTCAGGATTGAAGGCATCTGGGAAATGCACGTGAGTTGATCCTGGGGGTGGCCTTATATCAACAGACATTGCATGATATACCTTATTGAACCTTGTTGAAAATTGTTGTACCATTTCCCCTGGTTGTCTTTTCAAATGGTCATACTCTTCCAGGATGAGAAATACATTTCTCATGATCACCCATCGATCTAGGAAAACTTGCACAAACTGATCGAAATTTTTAATGCTTGCAACTGGGAGATTTTTAAACCAGTTCCTGACTTTACCTCCCAATGATAGGGAAAACATTCTGATGCAGACATCATCATCTTCTACCTCAAATAGGTCAAGAAAATCCTCAAGACTTTGGATATGCTTTTCAGCAGTAATATTGGCATTCTCTCCATCAAACCTGGGTAGATTATTGGTGTAATTTGCAGGGAAGTCATGGAGGATAGGAGGTAAATCTAGGGGCTTGTATCTGTTTGGGATTTTGGCAGGTACAGGAGGTAAAGAAAGTGGCTTACAACCATCCGAAGCTTTAGCAAGAGTAGGAGATAAAGAAGGAGGCCTATGTCTCACTAGGACTTCTATAGGTGCATCTGGGATGTGCACATGTATATGAGTATGTACATAATCTACAATTGGGGATCTGATCTCTTGAGGATCATCAATTTGCAGATGATCAAAATAAAATTCAGCAATATAGTTTTGATCAGGCTTAGAATAAGATAGAACATAATTACATATAAAACCAAAGATGTCTTGAATGCAATTTGAGCTTGAGTACCTAGTCTTTCTAAGCTTCTTGGCCATGCTTTAGGTTGTTCCTCCACTGGAGTCTTTGAGTTGGCACTGACTAGAGATAATTTGGAGTCACCAGGTGAATGATCTCAGCCTTCTTATGTCTGGTCACTATCCACCATCAGTGATCAGATATGGAACTTTGAAGTTTACTACTGGAGAAAGTTCCCCAGTATGGTCGCCACTATGTTAGCACTCTATAATTTTCCCAAGGCTATGGGGGCAGTCACAGAGGCAACATCAAAACCACTTCAAGTCTTGGATCTAGCCCTCCAAGACTCAAAGAGGGATCTCTTTGTGTGATATGGCTTTGTTTGAATAGATATTAGGCTAGTTAATGGGTTTAGAGTTTGGATTTTGATTTGGTAGGGGTAGAGAAAAGGAACCATGGGCAATGGAGTTGCAATATGAAGCTCAATCAAAAACAAGTTCTACAGACAACCTTACAGGGCAAGGTAGGCACTCTTGGTGGATTCTTTGAATTTGATTTTGGATTTAGAGGAGCAAGATGAGAGGATTGGGCAATGACAGGGAAATAAAGAATCCTGAAATTAACCTTTGAGGAGAAAACATTGACAATTATGTCAAAACCAGAAACAGAATGTATGTCTCAACAAATTTTGTTCTTCGAACTTCTTTTCATAATTCAGAGTATGAATAACTTAAGAAATACAATGGAAACAAATTACAGTGAATGAGGAAAACATAACCACCAAAAATGACACATGAATCATGTAACTGTTGTGACTGTATTATTGAATTGATGAAAATATAGAAAGCTCAGTGAGTTGTTTTTTAAAAACTAAATCATGGTCCTCTCCCTTGAAAGCACAGGCTTTATAGCCTTTACATCAAAAACAAATATCCTATTAAACAGGAACTTAAATACTAAAAATAGTACAAGATCAAACAATTTCCATAAAAACAGGATTGGATCCTATCTTAAGGGACCGAAATCCTATCAAAAATGTCACTTTCGAATTCCTTCTTTGAAAACTGGGCAATCCTGGCCAAAAATAACAAAAATCCCCAAAAATCTGGAACTACAAATTTGGCCGAATTTGCTAAAAATAGGGGTACGCTCAGTCATTGATTTCTCCCAATCAGTGACACTTGTGAAAAACCCGAAGGAGTTTATTGTAGAATATCTTGTCGAGAGAAAAAACCTCCTTCAGTTTCTCAAATTTCGATTCCACCTCGCCGAAATAGCTCCCGCAAAATTGGGACTATAACAGAAAAAACCGAAAATCTGAAAAATGAGGCTGAAAGATAGTCTCGATTATCCCAACTGGTGGCACCTTTGAAAACACTGGGAGAGGTTTTTTTTCTTCAGCCTGTTATGAAGAAAAAACTCTTTCAGTTTTTTAAATTTCATCTTCGTTTTCCCAGAATCCGCTTCTCGAGACAAGGTGTCAAAACTGGAAAAACAATGGTTTTGTGAAATTAGGGGAGGGCGATTTTGGAGAGGTAAGTGGTATTCCGGACCCCCCTGAGGTGGTAAGTGATATTGGGAGGGGGGTTTCGAAATCACCTGGAGGTGACAAGTGTCCTTGCCAA
>SNQJ01S0243283.1:0-13342 GCA_010110895.2 Picea sitchensis
CTATGTGGACAAAGTGGCTATGTGGACAAAGTGGCCTAGAATATGCTTCTAAGGAAGCTACTTGGAGAGTATAAATAAGAAGCAAAGGTCTCTTGTGAAAATCGTCTCTTGATCATAGCTTGAAGATCTATTCTAAGTAAGAGAGGGATTGCAAGTTCTCATGAACGCCAATGGAGACTTGAGTGTGAGATGATGTTAGGTTCTTGAAGTGTGAAGCAAATTCCAAATATGCTTTCTTTGGGCTCAGATATGACATAGAAACTCTGGTATGGTTACATAGTTGTCTTGATAGATACTCTTGCTTATTGTATGGTGAATGCTTAAGGCATTCTTGGTATGGTTGTTGTGATATGGTTATGTTGGTTGATTGATAGAGTGAGCAACACTCTTATGGTTCAGTACTGATATGATTGCCATAGTATACTGGTTGCTTATACATGATTAAGTAGCATTCATATTGTATGGTTGAGGAGCATGAGTAAGTTGTGGGAGAGCATAGATGTGTTGTGATTGGTTATGGTTCAGATTGGAAAATTAAAGACATAAGTAGATGTGACTGAAGGCTGTAAAGGATCTGAGTTTTTCATAGAGAGAAAACCCTAATTACTCAGAAGGCATACGTAAGTTGTAGTACAGACTAACCATGTACATACGTGAGTTTTACTACTGGTAGGATGCGTACATACATGTGCTTCACTATTTACAGGCCGCGTACCTATTGACAGATTGGTATCTATTGAGGATTGATTCCTCTTCTCAGTTGGTGATGAGTTATGTAATTTGAGTCTTGCATTGTAGACATGGTGCTCTTGTGGAGTTCTAACTCTATTTAGTTGTTGCTGATAACCCAAGGATTGTTGTCTGTAATAAAAATAAAATTGTACATATATCTTGTGTTCTTTTTGTTCCTTGTGGTGATGACTTATTGATGATATTTGTTGCTGGTATATGTTGTTGATGCATGTTTACATTTAACCGGTTATAAATGACAGTAATAAGTGATGAGTAATTGGTGATTTATAACTAAGGATTTTTGTGAAGGGGAAGTTTTAAAAAGATCCCTACACTGATTCACCCCCTCTCTCAGTGTGGTCATTGTGTCCAACACCATATGCGTGGTCAAGGCAAGGACTGCTAGTAGAAAAGCAAAGAATAGATGGACAAAGATCTTGAAGAAATAAGAGTAGAGCTCGACAAGTTAAGGTTGAAGATGCAACAAGAATCATAGGTACACTGGAGGTACGAATGACCATTGAAACAAAGAGTAAAATGACATGTACTGAATTTTTTGGCTAGAAGGAAACAACAGGTGTTAAGGAGGTGGCTGAGGGAAGTTGAAACCCTCAGTCCAATAGAGGAGATTCTTTGCATCTGTAAACCATAGGTTGGAGAAGACCTCAATGAGGAGGAAGAGAGATCATCTGGTGATCTCATAAACTGCCAGGAGGGAAGAGGTGAATTTTCAAATTTCCAAGTGGGAAATGAAGTGATATATGTTGATCTCATAGACTTCCAAGAGGGTAGAACTAAAATCCTAAGTTTCCAGGTGGGCAAGGGAGATAAAATGAGACTGTCTGAGAGTCTCGAGAATTCAAAAGTTTGGATCAACAAGGGGTGTTGATAGAGGAGGATCATAGGAGCATTCTGATCATTGGGGGAATATTAATATTCCTACCAACTAGCCAAGAAAAGGCTAGCATATGTGTTGTAGATGCAACAAAAGGAAAACAAACTGTGACTTTCATGAAGGAGATGGAACAGATATTGAAGTCTTCCCCAACAAAATAAGAGCATACAATTAATATGCTCACTCAATGGGAGCAAGAGTTGGAGATGTTGGAGGATTGGTTGAAAAACCCATAACCAGAAGGAGGCTACCAAGGGACAATCATACAGATTGGATCAGAATGCCAACATGAGGAGTAGCTGGAGGAAGTTGGAGTTGTAACAATAGGAGAACTAGCAGAAGCTAATCTTTCAGAGGAGATAGTTGAGAAGTAGCTCAGTAAGGAGCCTACAGAACTGGAAGCTACAGTAAAGTGGCAAGTCAAGGCCACAGGAGATGAAGACAACATGGGAAATCAGGATGATCTACCTTTAGATCAACATGAGGAAGTGCAACAGAGAAGACTACATAAGGAAAGCGAACCAATAGAGTAGCTAGAAGAGGTGATAGAGGAGATCAGAGAGCTGATGTTGAGATCATCACAGGAGATTATTAGCAAGGAAAGGCTGAGCATAAGAGGACCTGGAGTAGTAGCAGGGAAGCAATAGCAAAAATAACAAAGTAGAGTAGTAGGTGGACAACTCCAGAGAGAAGTTTGGGATACAGGGGGATTTCAACAATAGAGTAGAGGAGTTCATGATTTTCCCAAGAGTGGTGTATGATGCAGGATAAACCTTTCCACCTAAGCATGCACCATATATTCATCACATCAATGCACATTCAAGAAGGGAGGGAGGCTCCAACCCTCTCATTTTCCCCTTGAATTAAAAATTCAATGAAATTTAAAGAAATTAAATACTGTAAGGCTGAGTAGAGCCGAGTCATTGCCTTTGTACATGTTGTAGTTAGATTTTCCTTTAATTGTTGATGGTAGGTTGATATAGATCCGATTCAGAATAGATTTCCATTTATTGTAATAAGCCTTAGTAGATAGGCATTTTGATGGTGATTAGACACCACTAGTGTAGTTTGGAGGGAAGTCTCGATAAGACCCTCTTGTATAAATCATTGTAACATATGCCCAGTAGAGGTTGCTGAAAGTTGATAGAAATCATTGTAAGCCAAGGCGAAGAAGGATAAGAGCCGAGACTCTGTTGCACTCCGAGCTAGCACATATTGTAATAATGCATTCAAATTAATACAAAGAGAATTTTTTCCTGCCTATGATATTTCTGTGTGTTACGAATGACTGTTGTGTGTTCATTTATGATTTAGATGTATGTGATAGGTTCCATCTATAGGAGGAAGATAGAATTCACTATCTGGTTGTGAGTTTGTTGAGGTTTTATGTGTTCTTTAGGCTAAGTGAAAGGAGTGTACGATAAATTATTGAGAACTCTGTGAGCTAGCACAAGGAGTGCGTATCTAAATTATGCATCGAATTCAAAGAAGAAGGTGCCAAGAGGGCACACCATAATAATTCACAATATCGAAGAGGAGCCTCAAGGTTACTAAACACCTTAGAGGAGAAACTGTGTAGAGAAGGTGCATAAGACAGATTTATTGAACACTCTATTGAACTCTGCCAAGTGGGCATTGAGAAGGTGCAAGTTTGCACAAGAGGATTCCATTTTGAGTCCGAAGATAAGGGTGCCAAGGAGAAGACACCCTAGAGTTACTAAACAGTATGGTAACCAGAAAAAATAAATACTTCAGAATTGTTGAACACTATGAAGGAAAGACTCAACAAGGGGTTCTTTGAGGAGGTGCAAGGAGTGCACATAATCAACATGTCCTGAAGTGTTGGAGGAAGTCGAGGAGTAACTAGAGTTACTGAACACTTTGGGGGAGAAGCTCTACAAGGAGTGCATTGAGCGATTGCAAGTGTGCACCAGGAGATAATCAACTTTTTAGACTCTAGGGAGAAGCTTCGCAAGTGTGCATTGAGCGAACAAAAGGAGTGCATTAGTGAACATGAAGGATTCATGATTCATGAGAAGACCTGTGAAATGAGTGCACCAGGCCAACACTTAGACAAGTGTTGTGAAAGTATGAATATTCAGACAGGTGAAAGGAGTGCGCCAGAAGTGGAGTGTTTCAACTCTTCATAAGCTTAGGAGGATGAGTGTTACATTCTAGGAGGGCGCAATAATTCCTTTGGAGTAAGAAGGAGGGATGATTCCCTTAGCAATCCAAGAAACTGCAAAGCTAGGGAAAGATAATACAAGTGTGAAAAGTGACCCTTCACAGTGAGTGGAGGCCAAGGACCTTTATAGGTTCAAATTGTGAAGATAGTGCAGGTTTTCAGTGAAGAGAGTGTAAGGTGGATGTAGGAGAGGGAACTTGCTTCAAGTTTCCAGAAGCTCAAGGAGGGAAAGCATTTTAAAAGTGCAGACGAGACCTAAGTAGCCAGGCTCACAAGGGAAGATTCAAAGGATGAAACCTTTTAGTACTTACAAATTCTTCCAATTCCAGAGAAAGCAAAAGCTCAGGAGGAGGAGTGAAAACAATGGTTGAATCAAGCTGCAACAAGAGATCTGGATCATTGAATCCTACATCTAGACAAAATAAGGATCATGTAGAGGATGAGAGAAGATCCCAACTGTCGAATCTGATCTCGAAGGATCCACACCCGTCGGATCTAGATAAAGTGCACATACTTGAAACTTCTTTAAATACATAGGAGAGCAGACTCGCGAAAGTCTTGAAGTCCCGAAGTGGATCGAGACCGTCCATCATCTAAAAGGGTACGTGGTGGATATCTCTATACTTCGAAAAAAGAGCACTTTGGACGAAATCCTGTGTGGAGTGCATAAAAATCCTGAAGCCTGAAGTAGCAGAGAAGATCTCATCGATCCGTCAATCAGAGACATGTGGCAGGAGATCCTACATTTTAGAGGAGCGAATGCAGAGTTGGATGAAGAACTCATGAATTCATCACTAATCGAAGCAGATTTAGGTTGTTGATTCTGTAGGGACAGGCGTCACCAGATATTGCACTCCATAGGGGAAGTACTCCAGAAGAATTAAGGAGTGGAGGTGCAAGGACTCCCGAAGGCCATAGTCATGAAGTCATCCCAACCATCCATGAATGAGGATGTGTGGTATAAGATCTGCCAGTCTGGAGAAAATGCACTCTGGGAGAAAGTGGAGTTGGTGGAGTAAGAACTCCCAAAGGTCAGAGCGTCGAAGTTCATCCAAGCCATCCATCGATAGTTTACATGTGTTAGCAGAGTTGGTGGAGTAAGAACTCCCAAAGGTCAGACATCGGTTCATCCAAGCCATCCATCGATAGTTTACATGTGTTAGCAGATCACATACTCTGAAGGTTTTTCACCCCAGAGGACTCGAATGGTGGTTATTTGAAATTCATTGGAGTGATAGGGCCCAAATTTTTTGTGGGCTGTTGATCACAAAGGAGAGCGTGGGCCATCGATTGGCAAGGGGACACATGGAGAGTGCATACATACTCCAGAGAAAAGTCACCTTGGAGGAATTGGAGTGTGAAGGAACAAGAACTCGTGAAACCCAAAGTTGAGAAAGGGGCTAAAGCCTGATATTTGAGATTGAAGGCACGAGAAGCTAGAGAAAGCACCCAAGGGGTTTGGATCAACACAAACCTGCACTAGGTGGATTAAGAAGTCTCAAAATAATTGGGTATAAGGAGAGTTTGCCCACAATTTGGACCAGGGTCTCTTGGAATACTGTGCGGGTGTTCATAGGTCCTCATTCATTGTTTCAAACATGAGGAATAAATTAGAGGCCCGTGGACAAGGTTTTGTGGGTCTAGCAGAGGCCCAAAGAGCCAATTCAACTCAGAGTTTTGAACGATCCTAGACCTGGAGGTCGTGCAACCTCTAGAAGAGAGGTGTGCTGCATCACTAGAACTTTTTTAGATCACTTATCTATGGAAACAACCATTAATTTTCATCTCAATATGACCTAAGTTTCTACTATTATAGAAAAAATAAGAAAATGGCTCCAGACTTAGTTTTTTTTTTAAACTGTGGATTTTTTTTTTGTAAAAGTCCAATCTACACCGTTGATATCCAGTCGAAAGAAATATGGACCATTGATATGCACTCCATTGGCCATCAATGACCAAACTTATCCTAATATGTGAACAAAACCTTCCCCAAACTATTGACCCGATCTGACCGTTGACCATCAACCTAACTCCCTGACAATCGATTTGCACACAAATCCAAACTGACCAGCCTGACCATCGATCATAAATTATCTTTTTTGATGAGTGGAACTCCCAACAACTTCAGCCGATGCCCGACCATCATCCCATTGATGATCAATGATCTCTAATGGATGCCAAAATCACTTCCTCAATTCGATCGACCCAACCATCGACCATCGACCCAACCATCGACCATCGACCATTTATGTTGGATGATGTGGCAATTATGCTAACATGGAAACTATGTTGATGTGGAAATTATGCTGATGTGACAACTATGCTGACATGGAATGACACATCATCTTGAGGCATAAACTGGGATGATATGGCATAACACGTGGATGGTGATGTGGCATGACACATCATCACCTTTTTTTCCCCATCGAACATCGACAATGTCTCTTGGAGAATTTGAACTTCACACTAAAACTGTTAATCCCCGATCCATCATCCCTCGATGATCTCAGAGGTCATTTGGCCGAACTTCAACACTTCACCAAACATGTTGATCCCTGATCCATCGACCATCGACAATCTCATAGGTCATTTGGCCGAACTTCAACACTTTGCCAAACTTGTCGATCCCCGATCTATCGACCATTGATGATTTGAGAGGTCATTTGGTCGAACTTCAACACTTCACCAAACTTGTTGATCCCCGATCCATAGGCTATTGGTGATATTAGAGGGTGAATCTAGGCCGTTGATCTAGAGATCGAACATGATCTCGACCATCGATTCTCTGAACTCTTCTCCACACTATGGTGGCCATTAAAATACAATTGTTTTGACCTTACAGATCAAATTCTACTCTGTAACTCTACAAATAGAATATATTAAACTCCTTAGACAGTTCAAATTATATAAAACTTGAATCTGCCCATGAATTTTTGGATCTTTCTCTCTAATCTTTATGTTTTTCCCCAATTTCACTCAGATCAAAGTCTATGACAATGGATTTCTCAAATTCACACTCATTCTGGCCCATACTAGTCCAGTGCTTCAACCCGAAGCTATGATACCAATATGTAATGTACCCATCCACCCACAGGCTGACTACATTAGTCCAAAAACTCACTTTAAAACTGATTTCGAATTTTGATAACATTTAATTAATAAAGAAGCATGAAAGAACACCATAACAACACATCCAATAATCAAGATTCATGCTACAACATAAAATAATGTTTAAACATGCCATGCACAACAATAAATAGCAAGCATGCACATTAAAGATACACATCTCAAAGATATTAATTAATACACAACGAAAATAAATATACAAGCATAGAAACACAAGACAAAGAGAACTTATCTTTAACAAAATGAATCATCAACTGGATGCAAACCAAGGATGTTCCACCCAACCATAGACGCTGCTATTCCAAGTCTCAACAATAGGTCACCCCCGAGCCAGGGCTATGAATACACAAGGATGGTTCCAAGGTGTCACTTAGTTTCCCAAACCAATCAACACTCATTCTCTCATAGTTTTCTCAACACACAATAATCCAAATTAAACAAGTTCTTTTCTCTCCAGTCTGCACAACCCAAGAGAATGGAATCCCTTCCTTGACATGTAGTTCTGCAGGCTGTCCACCTCCTTCCAAGGTTCCAATTCATCTAATCAAGAATCTCCATATTGGGACTCTCAGGATTCACAATTGTGAATAAAACTTAACACATGGCAATGCATCTTAGGCATACATGCATTAATTAATGGTTGGAATGCACCAATCATTACTACAACCAACAAAAAATGGTTTCTTCCTTAACAATTCTCCACCGTGTCTCAGTAAAAGAACAATAATGAATGATGAATTATAAATGAGAAATAATGAATGAAAGAGTGAACATAATGAAGAGAATGAAAAAATGAACAATGAGTGAACCCCTAAACAACCCAAAGATGGGTTTATATATTTACTTGGAAATCAAGAACCACATGGCCTTCCCCAAGAAGCTCATGTAACCACTTCTCTTAATTAAAACAATTATGTGTTAAAAAAAATATGATAAAAATACTTATCCCATGAATTCCCCTCTCTCATGGAATCGTATCCCCCTATAACACTTGTCCTTGTGCATCTACCAGCTAGTGGTGTATTTTATTATTAATAATTATCAAAGCATTAAATTTCATAGGAACCCTGACCTCTTTTAATTGTTTTGGCTCTTCGAACTTTCATGAAGTACATTAAATACATTATTTAATATGAGTACTCAAAATAGGGGTTTTACAACAAAGAAATAACAATCATATGACTGTCTAGTTGAGGTGGATTGACTGGATGAAGGATCGACCGATGAGTTAAGTATAAGGTCAAAGTGATCGAATGGGGAAGTCATAATTCAAAGTGATCGATGATCAATATGAAAAGTAAGTCGACAAGACATCACTAGGAGGTTGGGTGGCATTCGAATGAATACCGACTGGTAATCTAATTGAAGTCGACTGTAACAAAATTATGAGATTCACAATATTTGTAGCCAATGATTTGTGTGGGTCTGTAACCATTTTTTGGTGCCATGATTTAGTGTTTTTAATAATGTAAAGCCTATAAATAAAACATGTTTTAACTGTATTATGTTAATCAATATTTAGAGGTCGTTGGTCATGTAGATGTAATCCGAATAGGCTATGGGTTTCTTCTTGGGTAAAGCAAGAGAGTATGATGATGATTGTGTCTTAGGTGTATACCAATGTTAGTCATGTATCTCTCTTTTTTGAATGAATAAGACAACAAGAGAATAAGACGCTCAATGAATGTTGGTTTTGCCATTTTGGTTTCAAGGGTAAAATATTTGTGTACCGTGCTTGTCATTTATTTTCTTCACTAAATCTGTCTTCCCTTTTCCTAGTGGGTTTAGTGTGGATGTCTATTTCCTAATATGTGGTATTAGAACCAAGCCAAGTTGTTCTGAGATTTGAGAGGATCTTGGATCTGCAACGTCCCGCTTTTGTGCACACTGAGCGAAGTTATTCTTTGAGGAAACTTGCTTGCAAGTGATCCGGATTATTATACTATTGGTCGTTGATTATGATTATGAGGCGTTATGGATTGATGACATGTTATGTTGCTGTATGGACATAGACAAGTGTTATTGACTGGATTTTGCCGAGTGTGCAGGATTTTGGACCTCGAGGATGTAGAGGCATTGATGAAACCCCTTGGACTCCGGAGCGAGTCGGGGAGTGGACTATTGGGTTTTTATTATTTTTGATATGACATATGCACATCTGATTAGATTTTATGATGATTTAATGTATTTTTGACATGATTCATTGATTATGCAGGCTGAAAATAGCTTGCCAACTGGACTCACATGTGGAGTAAAGGGGTCATACACGACTACCAGAGACGTTGAGGGAGAGGTGTGGACAACATCCCTGCGACAACCTTGTAGCACTCTCATCATGGTTCCAACTGTAGGCTAACAATTACCTAGTTCAAGAAGACCCATGATGCTATGAGGGAAAACTGCAAAAGTTGCTCACGATAATTCTAAGGGGCGCACAACAAGGCAGTGGCCTTATTCGTTAGAGGCCCTTAGTCTCCCACAAGATCACTTGGTGGAGTATTGACTCCAGGGGTGTTTGATGTCTACCAAGTCAGTCAATAGGTGAGTGGCACCCTTGGAGCACGTAGTGTGTCCTGAAGGAAACGTCGCAGAAGAAAAACAAAAAGAGGCGAGTGGCACCCTTGGAGCACGTAGTGCGTCCTGAAGAGCACGTCGCACAAGGGAAACAAAATGAGATGAGTTGCACCTTGGAAACCTAGTGCATCCTGAAGGGCACGTCACATTGTTAAATAATACATGAATAACCTATATTGCCTTAGAACAAATAATGTGATGAGAAAGATTTAAAACATTTTCCCTAATAAAATGTCGCCAAACCTAGGAAAATAAAATCTAGGTCTAAGTGATACTTGTGATAAAAATTGTATATTTAGGTAAAAATAAAAATAAAAATAAATAAATAATATTGATAATCATCATTAATCATGTGACGAGAAGGGGGTAAGCAATTCAATTAATTTATAAAAATCCTTTGGGGGATAAAATTTAAAAAGGGGAAATAATTGTTTTTTTCTTATGCTAATTAAAAATTTATTAATTAAAAAGGAAAAGGGGAAAAAGATAATTTTCTACACTTGCCAATTTGAGTTTTAAATGAAAAGGGAAAGAGGGAATTTTAAAAGGATTAGGAAACTAGGAAAAAGCGAGAAACATAAAGAGAAAGGGAAACATAAGGAAAAAGTAGAAAGACTAACTTAGTAAGGTATTTTGCATTTAAGAACCTTCTAAATTGAACTCAACTAGTGAATTAGTAAGGGGGTAAGTCATTAAAATGTGTAAGGGAATATGGGGACACCTAGGAGCGATTCTAGGAATTCTTTTAGGTGGGTGAGGGAAATATGATTAATTAATTAATTAATGAAATTATTTTTTGGTGCAATGAAGGGGATGGGTGACACATGTACGAGGAGGATTTTTATGAATTAAATTATTGACCAATAAATGAAACGGGATTTTGGGAAAGTAAATGACTTACAAACTCTATATAAAGGAGGGAGAAGGAGGATGATGGATCTCTGTTGCTATGCGTAATGTTACACTGCATAAATTTAGACTTAACTGACTTAGCTTGTGGGAGTTGGGATACCCAGCTTTGTGAGGAGTGGTAGCTTGGCCTTGCGAGGCGAGTTGGGGGCTAGTTGTTCTCTGTTTTAGTGGGCATGTCCCCTTTACAGCTCGGGGGGCTAAGGGGGAAGAAGAGTACCCCTAGCGTTGGTTGGGAGGTACCAGTGAAGTCTCATAGGTAGGTAAGCGGGAGATGTACGGAGCACATGGGACAACGACTCAGAGCGGATGACTTGGGCTACAGTACGCTTACTTGATTCTGCATGGTAGATTCTTATTATACCTTACGTTTTCAATTATGTATTTTTTTACTGGGTAAGGAAGGTGTTGACTTAGCATTTTATTTGAGAGCTTAATTTCCCTATAGCCTTAAGTTTGTTGCTTGACTTGATTCCCTTGTCAATCGATCCATGAATGTTGCGTCTGTCCTACGGTTTTATTGATTTGTGATGAGTTGCACCTTTTACTTCACCCTCGACCCTATCTCATTAGTCCACGCATGAGCAGTCGACCAGGAGCCGGATCGACGATCATTACTTCGATGTTAATAGACCTATAGATCCTAACACCCTGCTTTTTCTGTGCATGGATGATGAGCGAAGGATGGTTCTACCCAACCATCTACCCCTGATGATTGTTCCAGGTTGAGTGATTTTCTTGCGTCTTGTTGCGATTGTTTACCTTTGCTATTGTTATTCCTTTCCTTTAGTGAACTGCATATTATCCTCTACTCTAAAAATTTGTGTTTTTAATGCTTCTCCTGGCAATTTATTGCGTGTTTTTCCTTACTTTTGGTCTGCCATTACTCTATGATTTTACTCTATGTTTCATGTTATTCAATGGAATTTACTCTTTTCATTTCAACACCCTTAACCACAAAAATTGTAAACTCTGTTTTTTTCTCTTTTATCACCTTTAATGGCAAATTCTACCCGACAACCTTACCCATGCCATTGTTGTGATAGTGTGAAAGTGACACACCACTTAATAACCTTACCCAACAAATATTCTTGGTGTCTTTATTGTGCATGGTAGCATTTCCTTTTTCCTGTGTATTGGTTGAGATTCATTATCTTTAGATTGCACCATTAACATACTTTGAAAAACTAATAATGGTTTTTCCTGTGAAGTCTTGTTACGTATTGGTTATCGCTAGTAACTCTACAATTTTTCTTGTGTTAAACCTATGCTCTTCATGATGGTTGACGTCATTCACCCCTGTGAATTAACCCACTGCTATTCACTTTACCCATGAATTTACTGCTTAGATACGATTTTAATGTTTAGAGAAGATTTATTAATTTAAGGCAAATTTAATCCGTTTTGGAAGGAAAATTTTGCCCTGCGATTTTCCCATGAAATTTGATCCATTTTGGAAGGCGAATTTTGGCCTGTGATTTTAGACACCTGGCATTTTTTTTCTCCATTGATTGCCTACACATTACTGGTTAATGGGGGGTGTAATGGTGGGCATTCTTGTGTGTAATGGTGGATTTTAATGACAACGTTTTATAACAACGATTTAAAGGGGCAACGTTTTATAACATCGATTGAAAACAGGTTTTAAGGCATCTGAAACAAGAAAAATAGTTAGGTAGTTGTTTAAATTCAAAATCGTCCACCTTCAAAGATTTTAGGTTATTGCAAGCAAAAAGAGAACTTGGAACATGCACTATCTTGAAAACATTTTCTAGAGTTATTTGTTTTACTTGGTTTAAAGATGCAATACAAATCCACTTCCAAATCCATTCGTGAATGTTCCTATGGTCTATTTGATAATGGAGCAATGAAATTTCAGTCTGTCAAGCTCAACACGATGAAATGAAAGAATATTATCAATTACTTCCTCTTTAAAGCACGGATTGGAAAATTTGAGATGAGATAATATGGTAGAGAGAGGTCGCCATCTGCATGAGAGAAGAGAACATTGTATGACATCTCTTAAAGAAAGTTTAGAGAGATTATGAGAGCCGATTAGTGTATCATTCAAAGCACTCAATCTGTCATTTTCCATTGATGAACTTCTAGTACAATCCATGTGTAGTTTTGGTACACCGAATTAAAATTTGGACTAGCAAATAGAGATTTAATGTTTCCTCTCCCTAGAGTGTTGGACAAAAATAAGTTTCATATGCCACCAGTTAAATTTCTCCAAAGGAGTTTAGCAGAATGGTAGTGCACCTCACCAGGCCGAAGATTGTTATTCGAATTGATTCGGGGTTTGGACAAAGAAGAAATTCGAACAATGAGCAAACTGACCAGGTCAATGATTGTTATTCGAAAGGAAGTTTGAAACTTGAGATTCAAGAGTCGAAATTGATGCCTTGAACTTGCCACCGTGTCAATTCAATCAATGGATCCTCATGCACGCGTATCAACGAACTAAATGTAGGTGAGGTGATGTCGAGATATGCGTATAGTTTTAGTATTGATTAATTTAAACTTGTCAAATTAGATTGAAATTATTGACAAATTGTAATTTAGATTTGCTAAATTTGATTTGATTTTGATGTTAAATTAGATTGTACATGAATGACTAATTTGTATTTAGACTTGCTAAGTTAGATTTGTAATCAATGATTAAAATAGACTATAATTATTGACTAGTTTAGACTTGATGAATGGTCGGGTTGTTGGCGAAGTCATGTCTTAGCTTGCACTTCCTTTGAACAACGTCATCTTGCGTCTTGTCGATTTGTTTCTTGGGGTGTGGGAGTAGTCCTCTTGTCAGTGGCTCAAATCCTAGTGAGTTGGTTTAGTCTAGAGTCCTTGGTCCAGATAGTTTGTGTAGTGTCAGGGTTATCACCACACCTATCACCTGGGGACGTCATGAGTCTTGA
>SNQJ01S0243285.1:0-13342 GCA_010110895.2 Picea sitchensis
GGTTCTTCAGTCTTCTTCAGCATTATGGTCCACAATTATCCATGGGACCCTGGTATATGGTTGTACATCAAGCGTTGAGGACAATGCTTTGATAAGGGGGGTGGAATGTAAGGTAGCTAGAGAGGTATTGTGGGGGGGAAGAGGGCCCATAGTGATAATAGTGGAGTTCATTCAATGTAAGGTGGACTAGGTCCACTATATTATTAAATAAGGCCCATTATGGTAGTTAGATATAATAAATGGGTAGTTAGATATAATAAATGTAAGAGGACTTCTTAGAAGGTTCTACTTCCAGAAGATTCCTCCTCTAGAATGTTCTTAGGTGATGGTAGCACCATATATAGGGGTTCAAGCAATGTAATGGAACATGAAGAGAATTATTGTATTTGGATCGGTATCTCAATAGGAGGATGCCCCCTCGAAGAGGCAAGTGAACAGGAGCAGATCCTTTCCATAATAGGATCCATTGTATGGTGTTTCCCTACCTCAAGGGTTTTGATATAGTAAAGTGGTGGTTTTCTATATGGTTTCATATATCTTTGGTACTATTGTGATATTTTGTATTCATTGTTTGGGTTCTTAACTATATTATTGTGTAGCTGCCCAGAACAAGACAACAAGGCAAGTGGGGCACTTTCCAAGTCCCAAATTATTATTAGTAATTCATAAGACAATAAACCTTCATAAAGTAAGCTAGTTGATTATGAATTTGCAGAAATGAAATAGTTTATAACAGCAATTAATATTTTATAACAGCTACAAGATTTATTCCTTGAAATTGGTTGAAAAAGACAAGAAAAGTGACTTTGACTAGGCAATTTGATAATAAATTGTCACGAGAAAATTTAGCAATGTTTAGCTAGGTTTTAATGTCACTTTTGCAGATATTTTTCTGTAGTTAGATGGCTATAACTATATTTTGCAACAAAATCAAATTTAAATGGTCAAAAGTGAAATAAAACCACACACAAAACTAGCACCTACCTAGTAGATTCACTGGCAATTATCACACCTGAATTTTGAATGGCTCTAGTGAAATTTATGTAGATAAATGTGCCAAATTAATGTATGTTTATACCGATGTAGCAATGTTTTGCTACAACAGCATGTTATATTAGGAGTTAGTCTAATTTAGGGTTAGAAAATGTTAGTAAAGGGTTCAAGGATAAGAGTATAAGTGTTTGTTTGATCAATCACCACTTGTAGAAGGTAGTCTAGTGCCTTTCTAGGGTAAATGGAGTCACTAATGGCTACAAAAAATATTAAAGGAAAGATATCAATGATAATGATATGTTAAAGGTGTGAAGAGGATATGTGAGGTGTTGGTATCCCAGGGCCTCAAAAATCAACTTCCAAGAGAAAATTGCTAGAAAGTAACAAGGGTTAGGCCCTAGCAATTTTCTCTTTCCTTGAACAAGATGTAATAAAATATTCAATTGGGAAATGGGAGTAGGGTTACTAGAGTTCTACAATGGTAGGGATCTAGTATCTACTTCAAATTAGGTGTGTTTCAAGAAATTTTAACCCATGGAAGATTATAGGGAAAAAGATAGTAACATATGTATTTCCCCTAGGGTTTCAAGCTAAAAATTTCATAATCTTAGACATAAAACAAGTAAAAATAACCATAATCATTCATTCACAATAAAAAAATGCATATTTTCCACTTACTTCACAAAGAATAATCAAGCAAATCACCCTAGTTGAAGCTCCTCCACATGAAAATATCCAAAATGCACCAAAAATTGCCTCCTTCAAGAAGTGCGCACCACTAGTTTCAGCCAAGAATAGTTAAGGAAGGCCGAATTTCAGACCTACACTTGAGTTATGAATGAATCATGAAAAAATACAAGAGTTTAATCTCTTATTTATACAATGACAATGACCTTTTAATTGTCTTTTAGGTCACAAAAGGCCGACATGGCCAGCTTACATAAAAAATCTAGTTTTTACATAAAATTAACAATTAAAACCCTAATTTCACTTTAAGTATGATGTCATGCCCCTCTATGGTGACGTTAGGACCCCATCATGGAAAGCTAGGCCTCAAATGTGAAACGTTAGGCCTCAAAAATCCTCAAACGATGCCACACATGCCAACTAGCACCAAACCGTTGTTGGCACAGGGGCAAACCTAGCGTTCAACGCTACAACAACGCACCGAAAAAACCCTAACTACCAGCCCTTTCGGCAACATCTGCGAAGAATATGAAGTCTCACCCAAGGTAGAGGCATGGGTGGTTGCAAGACTCAGGTGTATGCAACCTTAGCTGGGACACAGATCTATGATTATAATACTTAATATAGCTCTTAGCACCGTCAGTTCCTTAATATGTAATAACTATTCACTTCGTTGATACAACAGAGATTTGCAGTATTCACACTAATATACAGTATTCAAGAACTTAGCATATAAAAATGGATCAGATTAAGAACTAAGCACAGCCATGTAGATCATATCTAGCATTCCCACATATAATAAGCACAAAGCAAGTAGATCTATCCAACTACATCAAATAACTTAGCAAAAGAAGACATAAACTCATTAAGACAAGCACAAATAATCATAACACAAGGTTTACGTGGTTCACTCCTCTCCTAGGGCTATGTCCACCAACTCTTCTTCTTTATAGTCTCCAGTCAATCGGTTACAAACAGAGAACCTCAAAACCCTTACTCCGCACAGAACAGAAGATCTGCGTAGCTCGCTAGATCCCTCTTCCTTGTGTTACAACACTAATCCTCATATAATATCGCACAAAGACTTGCACTCAGCTCTACAAGTATTACACAGAATGCACAAATCCTTGATCACACAGATCACAGGGCCTTCAGCTGCGCCTGTAGTGTATATGCATACTGCTTCTCTTCTTGGAGCTGCGACTCCAATGCCTGTAACTCAAGATTCTCATTGAGGTTTTCATATGTTTGAGCGCTTCGGTTACTCAGTTGCTTGCACTCCAAGTCAATATATTTTAATCTGTCAACTGCATTGCAGGCAGTAGCTTCCCTTTGGTCTCATATATCTTGAGGGGTCTCAGGCACAGTGCGGAGCTCCAAGTCTGCTATGCATTGCTAGAGTTGTTGGATTACATCTTCAAGTTGTGTCACCTACTATGGAACTCGTTCTTCGGCCTTTACTTCAATTACTATCATAGAGTGAAGTGCTCTGTGAACCATTTCCTTAACTTTGAGTTTCTCTGCGAGCAATTGTTTCTTTTATTTATGTATTTGGGATTTTTCTTTATCGAACCTCTCTTGCAGAGTAAGTTTCTCACATTCGACAGTACTGCACTGCTCTAGAAGGTCTTCCTAGACTTGTGCCAAAGCATGGGTGGCTTGCACTATCTCCTCCTATGCTCATTGAAGGCAAGCTTCGAATGTATCAGCGATCCAGTGGAGTTGGGTTGGCTTCTCTCCTATTTCTAGTGTTCCTGTTGATAGAGGCGTAGTAGAAACTGCATGGCTGGACTGTAGTGCATGCTGAACTTATTGAAGTTCAACCTTGATATGACTAAACACCTCCTCTTGCTTAGCTTCCTTCTTCTCTTCTATCTTCAGTGAAGCATCGTTCAGTGTTATGGTGATGAAGTCGAAGTCGTATGAGGTGAGGGTGGTCTCAAACTTAGTTATGGTTGCTTTCAATTTCTTCCTTGAGGAAGGTTTCGGAGGGGAAACCTTCCTTTTCTTTGAGGGGTCCTCCTCATCTCTAGGTGGTGTAACCTCGCCTTTATTATGTTTGACTTCGGCACCATCTATCTCTTCGTCGTCACCTCCTTTCTCGGGTGAGATAGAAGCAGTCTTCGTCGAGGTACTATGGACATCTTGGGCTTCTTCATTTTTCTTGGTCTTGCTCGGTCTAGGTGTATCATGCGTTGCTTCTGGACTGTTGATATCAGATATCTCTGTGGGGTCCGCTGGAACAAGGAGGACTGCCAACCATTCCTTGGTAATCTCTTCTAAGTCTTCCTTCGTCAGCTTATAGTATGACTGCAACTGTTGTTTATGTTCATTAGTGCGCGTTGTGATATAGATGAAATGGCGGTCTGCGCTGAATTTCATCAAGGGTCTAAACTTGTGGAGTGTGTTCGGGGTTATACGAGGCTCGGACTGGATAGCAGTCTTCATTTGGGTGTAATAAGTGTGGAAGATGGAATTTGATTTCCACTGCTTGTTCATGTCACTGGAGTACAACACCATGCTGAACTTTTCGGCCAGTGGCTCAAAGGGCTTGATGTTCGGGAAGGTCGCACCTTCCGGCATCTCCCATGCGATGAACATGATTAATATGAGAATCCAACTGAAGTGGAACTCATATCCTTGGTCGTGTGCTTCCCTCAGTCCAATTCTAACTAGTTCACCAAGTACTTCGCCAAATTCATGTGTAGGCCCTCTGCGCACTTCCCTGCAAGGTCAACTACAAATCCAGTTACTTTGGTGGGTCAGTTCTTGCGAACTAATTTCCTTGGGATTAGTTGACAGGATAGGCACAAACGCTGCTCTGGATAGAGGCTACCTTGTAGCCTCACATTCCCTTCTCTACATCTCCGTAAGTATCCTTTATCTTCTAGGTGAGAGCACGATCCACAGTCTTTCTGGGGTAGAAATCTTGTGGGTCGGGGCCTTGCATGCTTAGCCCTGTGATCTGATTGATCAATGTCGGATCCACTGTGATGCGGAGGTTCAACCACAAATAACCTCCATGATAGCAAGACAATAGTAATTTGACGCATACGTTCACCTCCTAGTGTCACCTGAAGTGCAGAATCTTCATAACATTCAATAGGGTGGACTTTGTGAGGTTCTAGGTCCATGAATAAGGGGTAATATTTGAGTTCTTTCCTTTTGTTCTCATCAGATACTTATGTGGGGCAATCATGTTGTAAACCTTCCTATCGTCGAGGTTGAAGTCGCTAAACTTCAATGCTGTGAGCTTATCCTAATCAGCAAGAACTGCGCGCACCTCTTTCGGAAGGTACGCAGTGACCAACGCATATTCAAAGTCTCTAGGCACACTGTGTCAGTTTATTGCATCGCTCAGAGGTGGTAGATAGGCAAGTAGGATGTTCGGAATCATATTATCATTCACTAAGTCATCCTTGTGCTTAGTTCATCTTTCACGGGATGGTCCAGCTATGTGGGCAATGGATGGAGAGGTTGGCAGTCCTCTCGTCGATGATGCTTGTATACTTGTAGACACTCCTCTTTTAGACATGACTCTCTCTGTCATCAAGTCAAGGAGAACTTATGTCATTGATTCTTCAACTGTAGTGAGCTTGTCGAACATACGGGCTTGGGATTAAAATTATCGGGGTCACGATGGACTTATACACTACACTGGAATAATAGCAAGGGCGCAATGATCACTCTATGCAATTCGTTCAGTCTGCGTGCATCAAATTCTCAGTTAGCAAAAGTGTTCTCTGTGCATAGCATGAAGGGATAAGTAGGAAACTTGGCAACGGTTTGCATGCAATGGTTATGAGCCCCTATTAACTCTTGTTCAATCCTTTATGGCACGGTCCAACGGTCTGATGACGAACCTTTATTTCTTTTTTGTCTATTCAGAGCGGAAGTCGAATGGATATATCGGCCCCAACATCTATATTTCTTCGCCATGGCGAAGTGCCATGTGTCATTCTTCTAATATCCCGACGAAGCTCCAATTCTGCAAATTTTCTTTCTGCGAAGTTCCCTCTAGAATCTTCTATAACTTTTCAATCTTATCCCTCTTCTTACTTACCTTTCTAGCCTTATTTCTAGTGAGCTTCGTCTCGATAGTCTCTTTTCCATTTTGATTCTTATCATCTTTTAACATAGTCACTTCATGTTGTTGAGATTATTTCCTAGGATTCAGGGGTAATACCTCTTCTTTATCTAGAGTAAGTACTTTAGTCTTCTGTGGGTCTCCTAATGTTCTTGCAGCTTCGACATAAATGTTTTTAGTGACAACTAGCTTCGATCTGTTCTCTTGTTCTTCAATCAATTGTGTGATCCTTCTAGCCATGAAATATTTTAAGTTTTGTTTCTTTTTCTCTGAGGCTTCTTCTTCTTCCTTTCATCTGACTTGAGCTCTGTCAATCCAAGGTTTTCCTATTAACATGTTCAACGGGGCGTTGTCTTCAATAAACTTAATAATCTCAAAATCTTCCTCTGTCGAAGTTCCATTAACGTTCATAGGTATCTCAACGAGCTTCCCACATAAGTTTACCATATTTCCTATGAATAGTCCTATTCCTCCTAATGAAGGGACTGTAGTAGGCCTTCCTATAGCTTCCCAAGTTCTTTCTGTCATGATATTCACTTGTGTGTCCTCATCTAGAACATAGTCAATGTCGAAGTCCCCTATTCTTGCTTCAAGGCACTCCTTGTCTTTAAAAATATATGATAGTCTAACATGTCGATGGTCATCCAAGGTGTCTTTCATCTATCGTAATGACTTCTCTGATTATTTTTGGAGTTCTGCTATAGCCTTAGTTTATGGATCTGGCTTAGGGTTTTCTTGATTCAGATTCATTCCTTCAAGCTTAGCGATCATTCTGGGACAATCCAACAATTCATGGTCCATAGCCTTATAGAAAAGACAACTAGGTCTTATTCCAGGGCATTCCTTAGCCAGATGTCTAGGTCTTTTGCAACTGTAACAGAGGGTTAATACTCTCTTTCTTTTAAATGATCCCCAACCTCTTTTGTACTGCGTGCTAGGATCGTATGAGCTAACCTGCAACAAATTATTTCTAGGGTCCTGCATCCATTTGTTAGTCCAAACATATTTTCTATGCATATGTATAACATATCTTTCATGATTCTTATGAGATCTATTCATATCAAACCTTCTTTCATCTATTAGTGCCCTAGTTTTTAATTTAGCACAGAATCTATCAATCATACCTATATCCTTACTCTAGAAACGAAATTTTTTTACTTATCTTACTTTTACAGAGCACAAAGTTTTCAGATCTAAAACATTTTAACTATTCTTACCTTTATCAGAGAACAAAGCTTACAGATATTACCTCTTTTAATCATAAATTCTTACTTTTACCTTTCTTAGAGTGCCAAGATTTCAGATCTTTCTTATTTCCTTCAAATCTGATCTTCTTTCTTTAGATCGGGCTTCTTTCTTTCAGATCTGACCTTCTTTTCTTCAGATCTGACCTGCTTTCTTTAGCATAGAGATTTATAATTCAAGTAGAGTACTTCACACTAGGGCAACAGATCTATGCACATATCTTTCATATTTTCGGGATGGATCTTTGCACAAAGCTTCTTCTTTCTCAGTTCCTAGCAATCACAGTTTCAGGTCCCGACAACGGAACCATTTTTTGGCATAGGGGAAAACCCAGGGTTCAACACTACAACAACACACGAAAAAAACCCTAACTACCGGCCCTTTTAGTAACACCTGCAAAGCAGATGAAGTCTCACCCAAGGTAGAGGCAGGGGTGGTTTCAAGAATCAGGTGTCTGCAACCTTAGCTGGGACACAGATCTATGATTATAATACTTAAAATAGTTCTTAGCACCGTCAATTCCTTAATATGTAATCACTATTCACTTCACTGATACAACAGAGATTCATAGTATTCACACTAATATACAGTATTCAAGCACTTATCATATACAAATAGATCATATTAAGCACTAAGCATAGCCATGTAGATCAGATCTAGCATTCCCACATATATAAGCACAAAGCAAGTAGATCTATCCAACTACATCAAAGTACTTAGCAAAAGAAGACATAAACTCATTAAGACAAGCACAAAGCATCATAACATAGGGTTTACGTGGTTCATCCCTCTCCTGGGGTTACATCCATGAACTCTTCTTCTTTATAGTCTCTGGTCAATCGGTTACAAGCACAGAGCCTCAAAACCCTTACTCTGCACAGGACAGAAGATCTGCGCAACTCGCTAGATCCCTCTTCCTTGTGTTACAACACTAAGCCTCCTATCATATCGCACAGGGACTTGCACTCATCTCTACAAGTCTTTCAAAGAATGCACAAATCCTTGATCACATAGATCCAACTCTTGGCACTTAGCCTACATCACATAGATATTCATCCACTACTTCTCTATATGGCCTAGACATCTATATATACATACAAAATGGGCTTAAACATGGGTAAACCCATGGGACGACATCCCCTTCTCGTTACATATTCCCAAAAACCCAAAAAGGGGGTCAAGATCCCGTGATCTCTGCTTTGTCTTGCGCTCCTCCTTCGACAGGCTGTCGAAGTCTCAAAATAGGTCAACACGACCAAGAAAATCCCAAAACTTGGTCAAGGGCCAACAACCGTACTCATTCCAAACCCTAACTAGATGATGTCAAGGCTCAATATGATGATGTTAGGGGACTTCAAGGGCCAATTTCATGGTGGAAGGAAAATACCCCCCTGGGTCTAGGCATGCAAGAGTGTCTCAGGGGAAACATCCTTCTTCCTTCCTAGTGCCATCCTCTAGTGTCTCTTTGCCCCTGGTTGGGGTCACAACATACATCTGATGGGCTTTGAGCCACATGGAGTTCGGAGCTAATCATCTCCCCATATGTACCTTTCCATCGGGCATGGTCCTACAGCAATAAAAAATGCGCCCTCCATGGGCTCATAAGTCACAGGGATCATAGCAATGTCAATCACATCCAATAATCAAATTACCTGAACATGTGCATCAAACCCCCCTTTACCCAAACAAATGCTCAAAGACATTATGCATTTTAACAATCCAGGTTTGGAGGGGGTCTCAAGATTTCCTATTGGGATAATCCTCCTCAAGTTTTGGGTGTTTCCCAGGTGAAGACCAATCTAGGTCATGTAATTGTATGAAATGGTGTAGGGGAATGTTTGGGCAAGTGGTGCAGTGATAATAAGGAAATGTAGGTATTTCCTGTGGGTTCCTTTGTAGAGGGTGATTTGCACCTTGTCATGGATGCCATTTTTTCCTAGCCCATTCAATTCCTTTTATTCTTTTTCTTATTGTTTTTTATTTTCAAGAGAATAGTTGGGGGACATTGTCCTGGTGTGGTGACCAGGGGTGACAGCGTTACCCACAAGCACTTCATGAAAATGAGAAGGTTGCCTCATGATGAGACCCCATTTCTCTTGGTTATTCCACCAAGAGCCACTACCCTGGTTTGGTGACCAGATAGATGGTTGTGTCATACCGTTACATGGCCTTGTACCTAATAGGTCGACTCATGATGAGACCTCCTATCCATCAACTAGACCTTGAGTTTTATTTTATCTTATGGGTACCCTTTTCTTACTGAGAAGCCTTTTATTACTTTCTCGAGAATCCTTGGGCGAAGCATCTCAAGGTTTAATTTTGGCTCTTAAATTTTTCAAACTACTTTTACCCTCTGGGCCTTTAGCCCCTCCTTCCCACAAGCCAAGGTACAATCGTTACTAGTGTGCAAAACCCAATGCCCCAACCAAGGTAGGGGAAGATGAGAGGGACAATGATGAAGAGTGGTAAGTATGGAAGGAATGGAAAGTTACCTTTCATAGACCCACCTAGTGGAAAATCATCCTTAAGGGAACCAACTTACTAGGAAACTCTGTCACCTCCCCCAAGGTATGAATAAGTTAAAGAGCATAATTTCCAAGCAAACTTTATGAAACAAAGGAGAGTTCAGTGCAACATATTCAAATGCTTTGAAAATCAGAGTGACACATACCATGATACCCAGACTCATTACCTCATGGAGCAAGACCCACTGCTACTTTAGAATCAGACTAGTGGTATGGATGTTGTTGATGTTGATAGATAGGATGCACTGAAGAAAAGATGGGCCCTCCGGGGCCAAGATCAATTTGTATAGCTCTCGGTACTCCATTTTTAGGACCTATGGGCCTCGAGACATAAACTCCTTTGTTATGCCTAGGATAGGGGATAAAAAATACTCAAAGGTACAAGGGGAAGAGCATACTAAAAGATGTCAGTATAGTCACCTAGTATCGATTTAATGTGATGATTGTAAAAGTAAATCTTTAATTTTGAAATTCAAATGCTATACTAAGCCATCCATGTAGCAAAAAATAAAGGGAAAGATGATATGTTTATTTTTAAACCCTTTAGATGTCTATGTGTGGCTAAGTACCTATGTAAGAAAGAACCCAAAACCTATTTTTTGTGGCTTTTACAAAGTGCAAAAAATAAACCTACAACTACTTGAATTTTATTTTTTTTTCCATAGTCACGTAGATTTTCACTGCTTTGGGCCTGATAGTGCATTGTTTGCATGGATTTGGACCTAGCATCCATGCAATTTTTGTAGGTTTTCCAGTGAAAAATTTGTGCGGTTTTGCGCAAGTAGAAAAGAGGGGAAGTGCACAGCCTTGCACATTTGTTTTGCATGAATCCGCACACACACAGAGAAATGTCAGGACCAAAATTTGAACTGGGTCCTCTTGATCAGAGGTCCAATTGCTACATATGAGGGTTTGAATAGGCCAGTTTTGATCCCTACAAACACAAACAAGTGATAAAGAAATATCTAATAGCCTAATTGGGTAGTATTTTGATCCTTCTCCCTAGTATGGTCGCCAATATATTGGGTTCCTTTTTCCACTTGGGAGAGAAAAATGAGGTCCCTTAACTATCTAGTTAGGATAGAAAGACAACACAACAGTGTGATTATTTTATTAGTGCCTCAACTAAAGAGAAAAAAAGAAATAAACAACAAGGAAATAAAACTAAACTAAGCATGTAAAAACTCAAATGAATGCATGAAAGAGACATAAGAAATAGCTACCAAATGAGATTGATCTTCAAAATGATAACACCTTGGAGAAGTATGGGAACTTATGAGTCCCCTCTTCCTCCTTGGGAGGGATCTTAAATATAACAATGGGTAAAAATGGAAATACAATGGTGAATACTTGATTTTTAAACTTATCAAGAGGATAGAGGTGCAACACTTGTTATGAATGCTCAAAGAGTTCTAGGAGAAAGATGGATTCTCTAAGACAAATTGAATAGCATAAAAATACTCAAAATACTTCTCTTTTTTTGCACACCTTGGTCATGTATTTATAGGACCAATGCAAGATTTTTCTTAGATTTATCATAGTGTGAATGGGATCCCTTTGAAGGTACTTTGTATCCTTTCAATAGCCCCAAGGAAATATTTTGGGTTGATCGTGTGGTCTTGTCATGGTGAAATTTGACCTGAAACTGGTTGAGGCTCGACCAAGTGGATTAATAGGTTGTTTTTGCATATGCGTGAGTTCTTATGGAGGAAGTCGCGTGGGCCACATAATTTGTGCATTCAACTTTGTGTTTTCTTGTGCAGTGTGCATGAGTAGGCCTTAGTAAATTTGCGTTGAAACTCAATGATTATTTTCACAGTTTTGCTTGCTAAATAGGTTTTGTAAATGCTTGAGGTGTGTTGATTAATGTTTTGTGTTGATATTGTCTTCAACCATTGCTTGTATTGTTTTGAGAAATTTTTCGGTGATAACATGTACTTCTCCCACCTAGAGTTGGTTTTTTTCTTTGCTACCAAATCTTCTACCATGGTTTCTCTCAAATCCACCTGATTGGTTTCTCCCTCTGAAAAAAAATCTACCCCTACCATCTTGATATGATCCCTCTCTGAAGACTCACTTCCTATGAACATGCTCCTAGAATCATCTTTCTTCTAAGTATCATGCATGACCATTGAACACGATGACTCATGTCTGGCATACTTGGAAGGTTGCTCCTTCCCACCTGAACATGAAGGTTAACTACCTCTGAGCTTCTCAACCTTTGAAGCCTCTCTCTCTCTATTCTCTGTCATTAACATTGGTTCAACATCCCCTTGGATCCTTTTACAAGCTCTCATCCTAAGATAATGGGTCACCTGAGGAATAAAAATAATCAAATATTTAATCCCTACAAACCTCAATATCGATCCTTCGATCTTGCTAGTTGACTATTATCTCCCTTACTTCCCCTTTAGTCCTTTCCTCGAACCCCTCCCTACACACGTGTTTTATCCATCTATGAGTCATTGACTCCAATAGATCTATCATCCTCTAATATATGCATGAACTTCCTTCTTCACCCATCTGAGATCCCCTTGAGTCATTGTCCTTCGTGGATCAAGCACTTGAGCAAGATTCCTTCTTCACTCCTAAGTAAATGACCCAAGCACATGAGAAAAAGTCCTTCTCTTCTCCTATGTGCTTTCATGTGGCTCATATCTCTATATGGAAGTCCTTCTCCACCTATATGACATTTCCTTGTTGGTTGGTCGGCCTCCTGTCATTTCTCAACAAACCACCCTGCTAAAATTGCCTCTATGCTAATCCTATACGACCATGTACATGACTGTCATCACTACATCCTGTGTATGTACACACTTGTCACAATAGAAACACATGTATGTACACACCTATCACCAATACAACATGCATATGTATGTTCATATCACCACTACAACATGCATATGTATGTGACTATGCCTTCTATGAGTTGTGTATGCCTTCGTACACCTAAAAAACAATTGTTCTACCTCGGTATTGTTTTTCCTAGAAATTAGTCCCTTGATTTATGCGTGTTGGTTTATATGTCTGCCAATATCTCATGTGGATCTATCCTTAGTACTTCAAGAACCCACATCGTCACTCGTGATCCCATAGATCTACTCATGTAACCCTGGATTTGAATTTTATCTCTCTCCTAGTCAATAAGATCGCATAGATCTATCATTGTGCACTTGGTTTACTCCCAGAGAAACCTTGCTTTGATACCATGTTGATGTTCCTAGATTCAACCATTTGTATACTCAAGTACCATGTTGATATTTCACCACTTCAACCTAGAACTCGGCAGTTAGTTCAAAATAAAATCATTTTATCTACTAAAAGCACATGTGAGTAATCAACTAAACATACAGCAGAAGCATAAAATAGGAAAACAAAATCTCACACATAAGGGTCAAATCATGGCTCCCGTAATAGGGAAAATGGCCCACTGAGAGAAATACAAATACAGAAAAACATGACACAATCTGCTCTGTCGTATGGCCTCTGAACAATACACTTTTTTAGGTGTACATGATTCTCCTTCTTGTGACCCATGTATGTATGTGATTATCTCCATTGTGAACCATGTATATGTACAAAAAACTTGTATGGACACTTTTGTATGGTTTTGTGTTTCACTTTGGCTTCTATCCCCTGAAACCCACCTGCATCTACCTCTGCTCTCTCTCATGCTTGAACTGCATGATATCTAGATGGAATTCCATCTCCACATATCCAATATATTGAATCATAATCCTTCATGATCCAACCCTCTCTGCATCAATACTAGACCTGGTCTCTAGATGGAATTCCTTCTCCACCT
>SNQJ01S0243286.1:0-11748 GCA_010110895.2 Picea sitchensis
GCCTCATTAGCTCACTCACTTAGTGCAGTCATCTAGTGCGCAAGTTTGAAGGTATGCAGTTGCCAGTTGCTTGAAGAAGGAAGAGAGATGCACATTGCTCAGTGTCAGATATTCTCTAATGTTTTAATTTATTGTCTTGGGATTGTATTGGCTATATATTAAGAAAGTTTTTGCTAGGTTTTCTCCCCCATGAGGGTTTCCGAGGATAAATGTTGTGTATCTTGTGATTGTGTTTCTCTCAGTGATCCGACATATGCTATTATTGTCTCATAAATTGAAAAGAAACTTAATAGTTTCTCTAAAAGTAACATGGTATCAGAGCTAAGCTGAAGAGAGCACCTTTCACTGGATAAGCAAAAGTGTCATTATTGTCGTACAAGAAAATTAGGGTTTTTTTGTTGAAGAGGAATTTCAACCTAAAATATTCTAGGGAAGTGCACCCTATCCCAACGAACTCATTGGCAACTTGAGCACACTTTTTGAGTGGAAAAAACTCCCATAAAGTGAAACCCTAGTTTTCATTGGTACCAGAAAACCAGAAAACCAAGAAACCAAAACCAATACCAGAAGTACTAGTCTAGATTTGTGCAAGCTCATTTTCAAGGGGTAAAAGTTGGATTTTCAGAAAAATGACGGCACGAGGCTACTTGCCTAAGCCAAGTGCACCTCTTGGTAAGATCAGATCTAAATTCTGAGCACTTTCATTTTTTGGTCATTTTCCCAGCTCCAGGTCAAGATGTCTGCAAGCACTTGACAAGTTAGAAGGTGTGGATAACTTCCGTTCTTGGAAGTATATGATTGCACCCATTCTTGTAGAGAATGACCCAGAAAGATTCATCAAATAAAATGTACAAGAACCCGCAGATGCTACAGCTAAAGCAAAGTACTAGAAGGACATGGTTAGGGCCAAAAGAATCATTGCAGACTCTATCAAAGATCACTTGATCCCTCAAGTGGAATCTAAGAATACCCCAAAATAAATGTTTGATGCCCTAACCAGATTGTATGAAGGAAGACACATTAACTGAAAGATGAACTTGAGAACTCAACTCAATAATACAAAGATGCAAAAAGGAGAAACAATTCATGAATATTTCTCTAGAATCTCTCAATTCAAGGAACAACTAGAAGAAATTGGAGATACCCTATATGAATATGAACTCATAATGACAACTCTTAATGGTCTCACAAGACCTTGGGATGCATTCATCCAAAGCATTTGTGCCAGAAAGGAGAAACTACAATTAGACAGTCTTTGGGAAGAATGTGTTCAAGAAGAAGCAAGAGTAACTAACCGAGAAGCAATACTATTAAGGGATGAAGATCAAGCTCTAGCTGCTCATGCTAAAGGGGGAAAGAGAAGGTCTCACTTCAAGAAGGAGACCCACCCACATAAGGAGTCTCACCCTCAAAATAAATTCATCCATAAAGAATCTCACCCTCCAAGGAGATTCCAAAAGTTTCAGAAAGGTCAAAGAACAGAAAATGATTTCTCATCCTATCAATGTTACCATTGTGACAAGATATTTCTAAGAATTGTCCAGCTAGAAGAGAAGAATACAAGAAGAGAAACAAAATTTACCATTCCCACATAGTTGAAGATGAAGAGCCACCCACAAAGATGATTAAAGAAAAGATTGAAGACTATGTCTTAATATCTGCCCTCTCAGGATCAATGTCACCTAGTGAGGATACTTGGCTCATAGATAGTGGTGCTTCCAATCACATGATAGGTCAGAGAGACATTCTCTCTAGCCTTACAGAAAAGAACTTTCCCCAGAAAGTTACACTTGGAGATGATTACTAGTACCCTATCAAAGGAGTGGGAGATTCCAATTACAAACTTGATTCAGGGACCCCAATGAAGATGGAGGATGTACTACATGTACCAGGTTTGACAACGAATTTACTTTCTATCTCAGCTTTAGATAAGAAAGGTTTCAGGGTTTCATTCATAGATGGAGAAGTTCTTATGTGGCCTAAAGGAAAAACCATAGAAGATGCAATTATTATTGGAACAGAAAAAGGTGCCATGTACAAATTAAGCAATGCTACATACCAACTATTTATGGAAGATAAATATGGCTTCCCATTACTTCAAGTGCATCAAATTTTGGCAACCGACAATTTTGGTTGGTTTAATAGATTGTTTATCTCTCTCCTTTATAAGGATCCACATCAGTTGTTTAGAAAAGCCCTATCCCACTAGAGTTAAATTTCAAAGAGTTCATAGTGCTCCTCTAGGTTTGTTCAAGTCTCGTCTATTCATATCTCAACCTGTGTGACCATTATTAGGCACCAAACCATTAAAAGAAATCATGTTATTTTAGAACAATCTCACAAAAGTCTAACAAGCAGATAAAATTGGGTTCAAAGCAAATTACCTCTGTGGCCTTTGGACCTCATCCCATGAGATTTCACATTTGATATCATCGAGATTTCTCTGATCTGCTTATTGTGCCCTAAATTCAACTAGTGGCATAGGGCTTCCACGTATCAAACACTCTCTTTGCAAATAATCTCCATGTGCATGCTTGCTTTCATTGTTTAACACACCTATCTGTTATCACTATTATTATATTTATTCTTAATAATATTATTAGCTATTTGTTCATTTCAATAATATTATTAACTACACGTGTTACTCTTAATATTATTAGCTACCACTTAGTTAAATTCAGATGGGAAGCTTTAACTAAATTTGTCTTAACCGTAGTTCGAGAATAGTGTCTGAATCAGTTTTAGAACGAGCTACTGCAGATGCATATCCCGTCGTCTTTTATTTTTCATCTCTGCCATCTTTTACTTGCAGTTTCATCTTTTTCTCACATTGGTAATGGAACCTGGTAACCTGTGCCAAATGAAAAGGATCAACTACTGGTCTCCCTCTTTGTGTTTGGAATGAGCGTGGAAACCCCCAATATTCTTCGGTTTAGATGAATTGCCATTTTTGGAAAAGATTTACTGTAGAATTCACAAAGCCTAAATGTCATTTTATGCGGCCAAGAAAGAATGCTTGATGTCTTCCTACAGATTCTGCATCCCTGTAACCGCATAAATTTCCATATTTTCCATATTTTAGGTTGTAGCAACTACACAAGCAGACAATGCGGTGAATCTAAACAATTCCTACAGTGTCTTGGTTGTGCTGTGAAAATGTGAAAGTTATTCTTGTTTTCTTTTTGACAAAATTCAGAGTGAATCTATGGAAATTGGAGTTATGCCTGGAAAGCTTTGTTTTCTTGTGGATTTATCATCCTTTGGTTCAAATTTGCTCAAAGATTTGAGTTTCAATGCCTATTTCTACTTCATTCTTGTATAGTAAAAAATCACTAAAATTTTATAAAGAATCCTTTTCATGCATGCTAATATTTTATTATTATGAAAAATTTACATTTTCTTTTCATGTATACTAATATTTTATTATCATGGAATATTATCATGGAATATTTTTAAGTAACATTTCAGTTGAATTTTTCTTGCTAAAGGTCTTTTAAATCGGAAATTCATTTTCATGCGCTAACTAATTTGTTCACATTTATTAACAACCCAAGAAGCTGTTGTAGTTTAGGGATTTTATGGTAAATTATGTAAGTTTTTTGTATGAGTTGATCAGAAGTTGTCCATTGGATATAGCTTGGGTGGTTGGGAGGAATGATTGTTACCCTATCCACCCAGCTTCAATTCCTTGTAAGTGACATGTTATGCCCTTAAATGGGATGTTCTAAAATACCTACCCTCCCTATGTTCTCTCACAGATTCGGGGAGGTTTACATGGAAGTAGTGAGCTTCCGATATCCCTTGTAAGTGACATGTTATGCCCTTAAATGGGATGTTCTAAAATACCTACCCTCCCTATGTTCTCTCACAGATTCGGGGAGGTTTACATGGAAGTAGTGAGCTTCCGATATCCGGTGTCGTGAACCACATGAAAAAATAAAAATAAAAGTTGATCAGAAGTTGCTACATTGCATAATGATCTAAGGCATATGATTAAGTTGCTACAAAGAGAAATAATTCAAAGATTTTATTTGTAGGATGGTGCAAAAGAACTTGATAAGGATACATATGGCGAAAAACATGCAAAGTTGCAGTATTTAGGATAAAATGTTAAGAGCCTTCTTCCTTAATTTACAACATTGGATTTTCTCTGTTTCATTTACATGTATTTTCTTGCCCTTAGGAATTTTCTTGGAGAATTGCAACAAGTCAGGGATTCAATGTCAATTTTCTTTATTAATTTACCAAAGGGAACCACTACATTTGCACGTATTTTCTCTTAATGTCTTTTGTTTTTAATCAAACCTATTGATGTTTTAAATTGATATCTTCTTTCAATCTTGAAGGCATTCTTTAAACGGATTATGTAACTAATCAATGTTTTCAATGGTAACAAAAGGAAGTTTGTGTGAAACAAGTCTTCTTGATGGAAACGTGTTCAGAGAATAGAATAAATTATATCGTCTTTTCTCCATTATATTTAAATCCCTTTATTGTTCCTTATATTTTCAACTTGTATTTTGTGATTCGAACCTTATGTTGGACATTACCATCTTGATCGAATAGATGGTCGAAAGAAACCTACCCTTTACACCATTCTTGAATTTTTTTGTTTTGATGCAAATGCTAATGGATTTGGAAGAATTTTATTTCATGCCATTCATAGTTTTAGTGTTTGCCTTATACTTGGAAATAATGGAGCAAGAGTCAGTTGCAAGAGATAGTTACGTAGAAGAACTCTATYAGTCAAGAGTCACTAGCGTAGTTGAACTCTACTTCACTTAATGTAGATTCTAGTTTTATGTGGTTTGATGTAATCGACTAAGTAGAGTAGTTTCCTATATAATGATGTAATCAGTCCCCATTCAATAATATAGAATGTGAGCGTAGCCTCACCTGTTTTTGTTTCTCATAATTCTAAGTTGGTATCAGAGCCGCGGAAGTGAGGAGTCATAGAAGGGAGGTGCGTCAATTTCTAGAAGTCTGTAGGTTCTGCCCTTGGAAAGGTGCGGCGACATACTACTCAAACTTTACGCACATTTGAAAACCTAAAATTTCCGCACTCCAGTTGTGTATTACAATGCGTAAATCCTTAAAGATTTCCGCACTCCAAGTGCATAGTGAGGTGCAGACTCGCCACACTCTAATAATAGCGCGAGGTGCGAAAACGCGTGAGATTTCCGCACTCCAAGTGCATAGTGAGGTGCAGACTCGCCGCACTCTAATAGAAGCGTGAGGTGCAGAAATCGTGAGTTTTCATTTTTTTTTACTGCATGGTATTTTTCCTGCATGAGCTTTGAGCGCGATGTTAAAGCGTGAGGTTATATTGGTGCCACTATTTAAATTGGTGAGTTAATTTTTTTTTACTTTATAAATCGTGAAGGAGTTATTACAGGATGGCCTATGATTTAAAGTGGATGTGAAGTATAAATGTTTTATTAAGTGAATATTTTGTGAGGAATAGACTTTATAAAGTGGATATTAAAGTTTATTAAGGTGGATGTAAGTGTGTATTAAAAAAAAAGTTTCTTTTTTTTTAAGAAATTTATATATTTTTATGCATGGAGTGGTGTTAAGGTTTCTTTTTTAAGGATTTCTTATATTTATTTTAAGAAAGCTGAGAGCTGAGATAAAGACGGATTGGTGGATCCGAAGGCAGAGCGACGAACTAAAACTTGACGAAAGTTTGATATTCTTGGTAATTCACCACCTTCAGGATTGAAGTGTGTTTGGTGATACAAGGATCTATTTTTTAATTGAACAAGCAGACACTTGCAAAGATGGCTGATCCTCTAGCGAAGACCTACCTCAACGAAGCCAACAAGTTAGATGCTCGAATTTCATTAACTGGAAATTCAAGATGCAAACGCTCATGGAAGGCTATGGTGTTTGGACCATTGCGAAGGGAATTGAAGTGAAACCATATGCTACTGTCGATGTGACAACAACACAGATCCAAGACTGGGATAAGCCCGAAAACAAGGAAAAGGTATTGTTGCGCATGTCTGTTAAAGATAGCATAATTCCACATATTAGAGAAGCTAACACTTATGATGAAACATGGACAACGCGTAAAGCATTGTATGAAACTAGCAACACAAATCACATTTTGTTCTTGAAAACTAAATTGCCAGGTATTAAGATGGATGGAAATGAATCTGTTAGTTCATTTTTGGGTCATATTAAAGAGGTGAAAGACAAACTAGGAAATATACGGGAAACAGTTTCCAACACTGATCTTGTCACTATTACCTTAAATGGTATGCTATAAGATTATCAGATGTTCATAACAGGTCTCACAGCAAGGGAGAAACCTCCTACGTTTGAAGAACTGACAGGTATTTTTTTGCAAGAGGAAGAGAGGTGCAGGAATCTGAAGCTTCAGAATAAAGATTTGGCACTATGGTCAAATAAGAGATCTGCGAGAGGGAGATCAGGAGAAAGAGGCAGAGGAGGCGGTTCATGGCAGAGGCAGTTCATCGCAGAGAAGACAATCTCCAAGGCCGAATCAAGGTATGCAATCTGACAGGAATGAGTCAAAGAGTTGTTTTTATTGTGGTCGACCTGGACATATTGTTAAAGACTATCATAAGAAGAAGAGTGATGAGGCTATTAATAATCCTAGAACACATTCAGGTCATTATGCAGAAAAATATTCAAATCATGATCTCAGATTGTTTATTACTAGTGATGATATTGATGAACCCCCGAATTTTGATTCTCGGGATATTAGGTTGTTTGTGTCTAATGCTGCTTTGTCTGCTGAAATGGATGATATTGATGCTTTGTTTGTGGATTCCGAAGCATCAATACATATGACTTGTAATAAGAACTGGTATGCTCATTTTAAGAAACACAAAATGGTGCCAGCACATATCTTGGAGATGACCGCGCTCATCAGATCAAGGGATATGGAGACATTCATGTGACATTTCCGAATGGTACTGTTTGTCACATTCGCAATGTGGTGTATGTGTTAGGGATAAAGAAAAATTTGATCTCTGTGTTCACCATCACAGATCAAAACTTGAAGGTTGAATTCTTCAAGAATTATTGCATAGTGAAGGATCCACTGGACCAATTCAAAACTGTTGCAATAGGAGTCAGAGCAGGAGGCCTATACAAACTTGATGTTACCAACAAAGCACATCACACACTGACTTCTACAACTATGAAAACAGATATTCTTTGGCATCAAAGGTATGGCCACATCAATCATCCTGATTTATTGTTATTACAGAAAAATAATATGGTTGAAGGACTTCCCATGTTAAAGAATGAGAATGTTGCTTGTGATGGATGTGCATTAGGAAACATGCACAGAGATGAATTCCCCTCTAATCCTGATAGGAAAAAGAGACATGTGCTATATCTTGTGCATACTGATGTTTGTGGGGCTATGCAGACTAAGTCTTTAGGAGGTGCATTTTACTTTATGTTATTGATTGATGATAGCATGAGATGCACATGGGTTTATTTCCTTAGAAGAAAAAATGATGTTTTCGAGTACTTTAAGGAATTCAGAACCATGGTGGAAAGGCAAACAGGAAAATCCATCAAAATCCTCCATTCAAATCAAGGGGGAGAGTATAAATCATGGGACTTCATCAAATATTGCAAAGATGATGGAATAGTACAATAGTTTACAGTACCTCACACTCCACAGCTAAAGGCATTAAAGGAAGAAATTGGATGCTAAAGGCATTAAATGTATTTTCATTGGGTATTGTTCTGAATTCAAAGCATACAAACTGTTTGATCCTTCTACTCACAAAGTATTTGCAAGTAGAGATGTACTTTTCCATGAGCAGGAAGCAGGAAATCATAACAACAATAGTCATGAGGAATGGCATAGACTTCTTGATGAAGGAGTTAAAGAAGAGCAACAACAACCACCACAACAACATCCACAACCACAATGACAACAACAACAACAGAAAGAAGGACTCAGTGATATGGACACTTCAAGCAGTCACAATTCACCTAGAGGCAAAGACAGATCTTCGCAAAGTGGGGAGGAAGATAATCGGTTGAGAAGATCTTCACGACAGGTTCAACTCCATGCGAGGTATATAGACTATGCCCTAATGAGTAGCATTTCAAATGTCATAGAACCCATGATTTTTGATGAAGCCAATGAACATGATGAATGGCGAAATGCAATGGAGGAAGAATATGAATCTATAATGAAAAATAATACTTAGGAATTTACTGAATTGCCTAAACATAAAAATCCCATTGGATGTAAATGGATATAAAAACCCAAATTTAAATCAGATGGTAGTATAGACAAATATAAGGCTATATTGGTGGCAAAGGGGTATTCACAAACATAAGGTATTGATTATGCTGAAACTTTTGCGCCAATAGCTAAATTGAATACTATCAGATTGTTAATTGCTTTAGCTACAAAGTACCATTGGAAGCTACACCAATTAGATGTTAAATCTGCATTTTTGAATGGTGAGTTAAAGGAGGAGCTTTACCTTACTCAACCTGAAGGGTTTGTGGAACAAGGGCAACAACACTTAGTGTGTAAGTTAAAGAAAGCATTGTATGAACTAAAACAAGCACCTAGGTCATGGTATGAGAAGATAGTCTCTTTCTTTCTTCAATAGGGTTTTATGAGGAGCAAAAGTGATCCAAATCTGTATACCAAATTTGATGAGTAGGGGTATATAGTATTGATTTCCTTATATGTTGATGATTTGATAATTACAGGAAATGCAGAGAAATTAATTGATGAAATCAAGGAGCAGTTATCACAAGTTTTTGAAATGAAATATCTTGGTGAGTTACACTACTGCCTAGGTCTTGAAGTTTGGAGAAATGCAAGCCAAACTTTTGTTTGTTAGAGTAAGTATGTTAGAGAAGTACTTAAGAGATTTAAAATGGATCAGTGTAAATCTTCTATTGTTTTCATGCAGCAGAATGTGAAACTTTCTTGTGTTGATGGTTCGAAGGAGGTGAATGGCACTATGTATAGACAAATGGTGGGTAGTTTGAATTATCTCACCACAACCAGACCTGATATTGCATACTATGTGAGTGTGTTAAGTTAGTTTATGGCGAAACCTATAGAAATCTATTGGAATGTAGCAAAGGTAGTACTCAGGTATCTAAAAGGAGCACTTGATTATGGTATTAAATATACTGATGCATCTGATGTTGAGTTGAAAAGTTACTCAGATTTTGATTGGGCTGGAAATCTGGATGATCAAAGATCAACCACTGGATATGTGCTTGGCATTGGATCCGGGGTTGTTTCATGGGCCAGTAAAAATCCGCCTACTGTATCTTTGTCTTCTATTGAAGCAAAATATAAAGCCTTGTGTGCAACAACTTGTGAAGCTGTTTGGTTGAGAAGACTTCTTCAAGATGTTGGAAAAGAACAAAAGGAACCTACAATGATCAAATGTGATAATCAAAGTTCAATCAATCTCGTGAAGAATCTGATTTTTCATGCAAGGACAAAGCATGTTGATGCTCAGTTTCATTTTGTTAGAGAAAAGTTGCAGTCAAATGAAATAACTCTTATGTATTATAATACTAGTGAAAATGCTGCTAATATTTTCACTAAACCTCTTGGAAAGATTAAGTTTGAGTTGTTTAGGGAGATGTTAGGTGTAGGAGTCAATCCATTCTCCATTAAGGGGGAGCCTTGGAAATAATGGAGCAAGAGTCAGTTGCAAGAGATAGTTACGTAGAAGAAATCTATTAGTCAAGAGTCAGTAGCTTAATTTAACTTTACTTCACTTAATGCAGATTCTAGTTTTTTGTGGTTTGATGTAACCGACTAAGTAGAGTAGTTTCCTATATAATGATGTAATCGATCTTCATTCAATAATATAGAATGTGAGTGTAGCCTCACTTGTGTTTGTTTCTCATAATTCTAAGTCTTATTTGTGTGGATTACATGCACATAATATTCTACTAAAAGTTGGAAAGCTGAGTCTATCCTTGTAATTGAGGCAATTAATCATTCCATGTTTTCTGGTTTTCATGATAACATTATAGCAATAGTTCAGAAGTTCCAAAAATATGCATGGTTTGTATTTCTTTTTGCATACATATAAACCTAAGAATTAACACTCAGAAGAGAATGTGTCCCTCACAAATGGGTTGTGACCACATCCATTAGGAATTATTTTAAAGCTCCATAAGGAGTTGGAAGGAGTGGGAGGCATCATTTATAACCCCGAGGGAAATCCCCTATCTGCCTACGATTAGGGGCTAGGATTTGCGACAAACAATCAAGTGAAGGCATACACACTTCTTCAAAGCATGGCCATTTCCATGAGCTTGGTGATAAGGCAATTTAAAATCATTAGAGATTCAAGGATTATTATTAACTCTCTAGCATACAAGGGACCTCTGAAAGACTTCCAATTAGCTTCATTTCTCTCTAGAATAATAAAACTCACTCACAAGCTTAACATACTCTCTCTTTTTCATGTCGTACAAGAAAAAAATGGCAAGGAAAATAGTCTGGATAGAGAATCCTCTAGCCTATCTAAAGGAACCTTGAAAAAATGGGGGTGTTACCCTCACCTTCATCCCCTAAGCTCAACTCATGAATTTACATTCGTTAGGCATGATGTGTCTAGACCACAAAGCAAGAATTAAAGGAACACAAGGATCAAGCAAGTGAAGTAGATATCCAAGGCCACAACTCACCAAGATCACCATGAGTCATTAAATGGGGCATTCAATGTATATTATTTGTGCACTCACCCTATGTTGGAAAGGTGGGATAAACCCAAATGTTGTCTATAAATTTCTAAACATTAGGGGATCTTTTGGAGTGCGATGCTCTCCCTTCCTGGCTCAAATTTGGGAGAGAAGGTTGGTAAATTGGAAATCTTGTGTTCTCTTGGTCTCAAATATCCAACATTCAATGTTCTGGGTAAGTGGTAAAATATCCTAGAATTTTCACTCTTGCATTCTCAAAATTGTTCTCCCTTGGTACTATTTAATTTCATCAATCTGGGGTTAGTTCATTTCATGGAGGGAGGATCCTAGGAATTCCTTTCTCAACCCTTTCATCCAACCTATCAATTATGTATTTTGTTGGGTATGTCGTCTTGGTATTTTGACATGTTGGTTGGCTACACAAGGTGACTCGGGTTGTGGCATGTTTGTGGTTCCTCCCTAGCCTGAAGGATAATTTGTCTTCCTAGTGAAAGTTCAAAACTCTATTCACAATAAGGTCTTTTTATCTGGCGATATAGTATGGAATTGGTGGCTTTGCCACTCTTTTTTTCTTTTCAGAACTATCCTCTCTCAGTCTTATTCAATTTTATCAATTTGGGGTAGGTCCAATCCATGGAGGGAAGAGCATGAGAAGTCCTCCCTTGACCCCTTTGTTCACCCTGTCACTTATGCCTGATTCTAGGTATGCCACATTGGTATTTTGATCTATTGGTTGGCTATTATAGGTGATGATCCATAAACTGCCATGGATATTCCACTGGAACAGTTCATTACAACAAATCTAATAACATACTGAAAATCTTTGTTATTGAGGTATTTTTCCTTTAGATCTCCATAATATTCAGTTATTGATTTTCAGGGATGATTTTAGGGGCTAAATTTTGCTAATGGGCTAATTTTCCATGGTTTTTCCAAAAATGAGATTCACTATTTTAAAAATGATTCGCCCAAATTCTATAGGATAAAATTATTTTACCTTAAAAATCGCCAAAATTTTATAAAGACTATATAAAATAATTAGAAATTTGAATATTT
>SNQJ01S0243288.1:0-13342 GCA_010110895.2 Picea sitchensis
AACTGAAAAAGACTGCCTATCATTTCGAAGAAGAAGAGGTTTTCTCCCTTTATGGGTTTCCTCGTGAAATATGTGTCCCTGTGTTTATTATGTGCATGTTTGATGTTGAATATCTGTGGTTACTTTATCTGTAACATGTTGACTACCCTCCAGTAATTAACAAGAAAAGTTAAAAGAGGAGAAATACTTAAAGATCATAATCAGCATTCTTTAATCCACATAAGTTCTCTGTCAGTATATCTTAATATCTGAATCTAACTGAATATAGAGTATATGAATGTCAATGAATGGATATCTGCATATTGGTGATATAAGGTTGATAAAGTTAAAAAGGATTAATTGTCTATGCTACTGATTCACCCCCCCCTCTCAGTAGCACGGTGTGTTCAACAACATTTTCATATTTTTTAGCCTTGAGCTCTTGTTAGTTTATGGTCAGCTTAAATCCATACCATTTAGTAGAAGACATCAGCTTCTGCTAGACATTTGGTTTGTGGTCATCCTGAAGCCACCAAATGAGTTTGTGGTCACCCTTAAACCACCATTTTAGTAGAAGACATCAACTTCTACTATTTTTTCAGAGTTCAGAGAGGATCTTAAGCCCTCTGAATATTTTTCTTGACACATTACTAGTTATCAAGAAGTGTCGTTTTTTCAGGCAAGAACGAACTTATGATTAAGGGGGGATGTTGAAAAATCTCTAATCATAGTTCGTTATCTTACCCTAACGGTCATACCGTTAGAGGAAAGTTGTGGTATATGTACTATATACCACAACTTAAGGAACCAAAATGATTTGGATTTTCGCGTTTTGATGATGTAATGTTCCAGACCCAAATCAAATGTATTTGGAATGGTTGGAATCATCTCAAACCCTCGTAACATTTAGATTTTTCAACTTAGTTTGGTTCGATGTTTTATGCAGTATACTTTGATTTGAGTGGTGAGCCAAAGGAGATGAAAATGATGGTCTTGAAAAGATGGACATAAGGATTTGATAGAAAGCAACAGCCTAGACCTAAAGACTAGCTGTTTTAAGAAATGATTTTTTTCAAGTGAATCCTGCCATATAAATTTACACGAATCACTATTTTTTGTTGTTCAAAATCCATTTCTGAATGCAGAAATGGATATTGAAAAACTCCTAGAACACTAGGATTCTATAGAAATAATCACTTAAATCTACGAGTCCAACAATTTCTTGACGGATTTTCGGCAAATATCCCAAGAAAAAATATCCATTTCTTAGAATCTTTAGCTGGAGTTATATAGTATTTTACACATTTTATATTTTTACATTTTACAAATATATTACAAACTACATAAAAAAATTCATTTTAATATTAACAACTAATCAAAAATCACAAAATACAATAAATATTTCGTTTTAAAAAATTGAAGAACAAAATTTTGATTTTTCAAAAATTTGATTTAATAAAAATATATAGAAAACAATACAAAAACTTTATGAAAAATTTTGTTTTAATAAAAATCAAGCTAAATTGACTTCGAACCAATTACAATATATATAATATAACAAGTGTTGCATGGTAGCCTAGTGAGTGTCGGGTTGAATTGGGGATAAATGCAGAGGGATGGGGAAAAGTAGCGGGGGCAAGCAACATGAAGCACAGGTGGTATCCATGCAAGAAATGACATGTGGCCTCTAGAGTAATCCATCATTCTATGTTGTGTGAGTTGCTATGCTTGAGATTTTGGTTCCTACTTTGCATGTATTATCTCTTCAATGTTTTATCTGTTCAATGCATATTTTGAACTGGTTAGAGTTAAGTACAATTTCCATAGACCTATGTGTATATGTTCTAGAACTAAAAAAGTTATATGCATCGCAGGAGAAAAAGATATGCATGAGAAAAATATAATGCAAATTAAATAAACACAATTTCTTGATATTTAACATAGTTGAAGATAAAAATTTAAGAGCACATAAATATAAAAGGAGATACAAAATAGTTTTATTTGGAATATATCAAAAAATAATAGTTTGTTACATATTCCTAGAAATTTAAATGCATTTGTCATATAGACTGGGATTGGGGCTTCGACGGACCATAAGATAAATATGTACAAGAAATAGGATCGTGTAAAAAAGAAGTGGGTGACGGTAGCGTGTATTACCTGAAAAGAAAAAAATGAAAGGTATCAGTCTTTGGCTAGATATTTATATTTAGAAAAGGTGGAATAACTGGATTGATAAACAAAGCATGATGTGATCAGTATAGACTTAAAACAATGGTACATATCAGCCTTTTTGCTATTTGCTTGATGACGCCTTTTCCTGTTGCCTTTCGTCGGCAACCTGCTTCAACTTCGTTTCGACGAATTCTTCAATGTAGCTTCTCAAGAGGACGATGTTGATCTCATTCTAGATTTTTATGTTGAAAAGTTCCTTTTATAATTCCCTTAGATCAATAGAAAGATTACGTAAATCCTGATCAATGTCTTCATTTTGTACCGAATAGTCGACTAGCTAGTTGTCCACATCATCTTCACCATATTCAAGGATGCTGTAAAATTTTTCTAAAGACAGGGCCTTAAAAATATCAACTTGTTTATTGAAGGCTTGCTTAATTAAGGTCAACGAGTTGACGATTAACTTGGGGTCTTGGAGCTCGTTGATCCTTCTGTCTAAGTCTATTTTGGTCAGCTTTGTGAATAATGTTTCTTACAGAAATAGATTGTATATTCCAGACTGTGACGACCTGAAGAGGTTCATAATGGATGAACTACATAAAAGACCATATACTGGTCACCCAGGATACCAAAAGATGATCATGACCACCAAGAAACAATTCTATTGGCATGGAATGAAGAAAAACATAGTTGAGTACTTAGCTAAATGTCTAGAATGCCAGCAGGTTAAAGCAGAACACTGGCACCCAACAGGGTTATTATAACCTCTACCAATCCCATAATGGAAATGGGAAACCATCTCCATGAATTTCATCACCGGATTACCATCATCGGCTAGACAGAATGACACTATCATGGTAGGGGTGGGAAAATTAAGAAATTTCGCTCACTTTATTCCCATCAAATCGACTTGCAAGGAAATAGATATTTCCAACATATTCATGAAGGAGATATTCAAACTACACAACATGCCTAAGGAAATCATGTTTGACAGGGACACAAAATTTACTTCAAACTTTTGGAAATCCTTGATGACTGGTCTGGAGACCAAATTATTATTTAGCACAGCATATCATTTAAAAAACGATGGACAGACAGAAAGAGTGAACCAAATATTAGAGGACCTACTAAGGATGCATGTAATGCATCAACCTAAAAAGTGGGAAGATTACTTGCCATTGGTGGAATTCGCCTACAACAACGGCTACCAAGAATCACTGAAGATGAGCCCTTTCGAAGTCCTCTATGGTAGACCGTGCAACACTCTAGTCAATTGGAGTAATCACATGAACATAATTACAATTGGACCCGACATGTTGAAAGAAATGGAGAAAAAAATGATTCAGATAAAGAAGAATCTAAAAATAGCTCAAAATAAAAAGAAAAGTTATGATGAAAGAAAGAGAACCCCCAGAGAATTCAAGACGGGAGATCACGTCTATCTTAGAGTTAGGCCCAAAAAGAGTTCCCTGAGGATGGGAGCTTGTGCCAATTTGGCACCTTGGTATTGTGGACCCTTTGAAGTTCTAAATAAAGTGGGACATGTATCCTATAGGCTAGCACTCCCTCCCACAGTAAAAGCACATAATGTTTTCCATGTTTCATTGTTGAAGAAATATGTACATAATTTTAATCATATAATTGACTGGTCTATGATCCAGGTGGAATCAGAGGGATAATTCCTTCCAGAACCTTAATGCATACTAGACAGGAAGGAAACCCCACTCAGGAACCGAACCATTGTAGAGGTCAAGGTGCAATGGAAACACTTTGGCCCAGATGAGGTTACATGGGAAATGGAAGATGCCATGAAACAAGCATATCTGATTTTGTTTACTTTTGTACATACACGTCATGTTGATGTTGAGCACTTTAATTGTCTAAATGAATAGAAAATTAAGGTGTTCAATATAAATTGTCAACCCAGGGAAGTATGTTATTTCAAGATAATTGTGCACCGTCAATGCTAGATTATGGAAGCAAAACTAATCTAATTGTAGTAGGGAAAAAGAAACAAAAATTATCACTAACACAATTATGCTAATACAGCTGGAGTTCTACAGAATTGAAATCATAGTTGAAATCTAAACTGATGAGTGTATAAGAATCATGGATTACCTGCTCTAATCTAACTTTCTATTTTACTTTTGTAGGAAGAAGTTCTCTACTAATTGCAAAAATAAATCTACGTATTGCAAGAAAGTAATTCACACTTTTATTTTGTTTTACTCGAAAACAAGATTTTAATCTAATGCAGAAAAAGGGAAAGCAGTTCTCCAGTAGTGTTCAACAATCGACTTTTAATTCTCATGAGACAGATTTATGCGCATCTAACATGAAGGAGCTAGACTGTAAAAACAATTGTATTCTAGAATTGTTTAACAGATAAATCATTCACATTAAAACAACTATTCTTGAATTCAAACAGAGGGGAATCTGTGAGGAAGGTGGGCCCTTTCCTTCTCACTTAATCCTCTCAAAGAAATAGGCTACAGTTTTCTAAAGAAATTAAATCCACTCTTCTATTCATTTACCAAAATGTTTGTGTACAATAAGCTTTACTTCACTTCACTTTCCCACAATAAAAATCTGTCCCTCTGATTACAAAAGATTTTCTATTTAAAGTCAGAGTCATTCAGTTAAAACAAAATCAGAACAGCCATGAGAATCCTAGATTCTCAAGATGTTCGTATGATATCATTAATACAAGATCTAGAACTAATCTTGTAAGTTAAAACATGTAACAGTAGGTGTTACAGCTTTCAGGATTGGTGGCATTTGTTGCAACAATCGTATAACAACAAAATCGGTGGCATTTGTTGCAGCAGTCATGTAATAGCAGAATCGGTGGCACCTATTGCAACAGTCATGTAACAGCTTCCAGGATTGGTGCATAGTTCTAACAACTTCCAAGATTGGTGCATAGCTGTAACAACTTCCAAGATTGGCGCATAGCTGTAATAGCTGGTGTAACAACAACGACCATTCTTTAAGACTTGGTTGTTCTATACATTTTGATCATTAGTTGAATCATTTTATAGGTAAAACATGTGAACATTACCAATCAAACATGATAAGTAAATGAAAATATAAAAGCAATATAAATGATTCAAACCTTGGGAAAAGAAGGTCTTAGCACGCATTATAGTAGGCATTAGCTTAGAGATGATAAGGTTGAATAGTCAAAAGATGTGATGAAAAAGGGACATTTCTGGGTCCTAACAGAGTATAGATAGAACATCGAGGATGATGTTCCTTTAAGGGGGAGGGAATTGTAACACCATGTTTCCCCCAGTCTGTAAATATAACAATATTGGCCAGGAACTATGGGAAACTCGAAGGTGTGAATGTTGGATTTGATGGACCTTTGTATAAAAGGTCGATGAATGTAAATTATGTTATGAATATGTGTTGCATGACTGCTAGGGAGGGGATGCACTAAAAGAGACCACGATGGATAATGAAAAGGTGGTGGAAGGGACCCAAAATGATTGCATTAACTTCCATCGAACCAGTACATACTGGCTTTTACTTGCTCAAGACCAAAACAACTCTATAACCCAGGAATGAATTTTCATCAGGATGGTAGGTGGGGAGGCTTCAAGAGTTAATGAGGGGGTGGGGTGGACCACCCATCCGTAAAGCTCTTAGACCTGAGCACAGACAGGAAATTAATGCCACATGCAATCTTACAGGGGGATGCAAGAAAGAAAACATGGGTGTGGGAAGAAGGGAGAGAGAGGGGATTGCAGAGGAGAACCTCAACTCCTGGATCAAGACAGGAGAAGGAGAGTAACCTTCGTCCTCATGTATTTTTTGTATCAGGAAAAGGAGAGTAACCTTCGTCCCTAACTTCCATTGAGCTAGAAGTAAGAGATTGAATCTCAAGGCATCGTGGTTTAATCTCGGGGGTGGCCAGTGATAAATCCGTTGGGAGTGACTGAGCCTATGGTTGGGTGGAAATGAGCACCCTTCTCAACAATCGCATCACATCTTGCGGTTCTGATAAGTGTTTTATGCCTTATATTTTGAATTGAACATCATGGATACATGCTCATGTTTATACGCCCATAAATTTTTTCTGTATGGAATGATTGCCTGGTGTTTTATATTGGAAATAATGGATGTATGTGTATACTTATATGCTATAGTTGGTTTCTGTAAAAAATGAGTAAATCAAGAGTATGAGTCCATTCCACTATGAATCGTCTCATCTTCTTGACTCTCGTGATGTCCTGGTTTAATTCCTCAAAAGAACCCTCCCTAGGGGATTGCATCATGTCTCAGAATCAAAGTAAGCTCCTTGGTATGGATACCGCTACGGTAAACCCATGAGGTTACCCTACCCTGGTGTCATAGCTCCTAACTTGGTGAGTTAGGAAGGCACTTCATTCAGGTAAGTAGCCTAGGGACTTTGAAAAGTACCTAAACCCTTATCCAGAAACTCGACTAAGATTAGGAATAATTGCTCAAGAACCATCTGAAGGTTCATGTGACCTGGGTCTGGAAACCATGTGTAAGAAGAAGTTAAATCTTGAAGTTTTCATAATCGTGGGAGTTTGAATCTCTGAGAGATTGAATTTCGTTACCCAATATTTTAAAGGATAGCGAGTCCAATTATTGAAAGGGAATATCCTTTAGTTTGGTAGACGAACGAACGAGATCCTTTCAGAAGTATCCCAGTTCTGTTAGGACTAATGGATATAGAAGAGAAGCAAAAGCGTTAACGCCTCGACCCCTTTTAGTATTCGCAAGTAGCGATGGAATCGGGACCGTAGATTCCAGGATCCATCGGGAGATACCTTGACCATCGATCTTAACCCTTGTATAGGTGGGAGAGTGGACTCGTCAAAGTCCTGAAATTCTTGAAGTGATCGGAACTGTCCACCAATAGAGGACACATGGCAAAGGATCATCATTTTGTTGACTCACTACTGAAGGAAGTTAAAGGGTAGAGTTTCGTGTGTTGAAATTACTAAGACAATTGAGAGGGGGGGGGTGAATCAGTTGTTATTGTGCTTAAACAATTATAAGTCTATTAATACATTCTTAATCTTTCTTCAAGTGATCATCAACATTATACAGCATATGGACAATAAAAGTAATGAGCATCAATCACACATAAGGTATACACAGAGACAAATTTTCACGAGGAAAGCCATAAAGGGAGAAAACCTCTTCTTCTTCGAAATGATAGGCAGTCTTTTAAGTTCTGTACATCATCTATAATTGAGCACCAACTCAATGTGAGGCTGCTACCTCTATTTTACAAGCTGCAACTTATTTGAGAGCACCAACTCTCTTGCTTCTCTAGCACCCACTGGAAGGAAGCACCAACTCCCCTAATGTTCCAGCATCAACTGGATGGAAGCACCAACTTCCAGTTACAGGCCCCAACCTGTATAACAGAGAACACTTGTTCTCCCTTACAACACCCTGCCACCCTGGTTTCTCTGGCTGCAACCAGATGGAAGCTACAACTCCCTGTGTTCAAGCTCCCACTTGAACCTCTGAGGACAACAGTCCTCCCTAGCACCTCCCGACCACCCTAAAATATAAATGAATAATTAAACAACCAACTACTCAGATAAATCGATTCTTACCACTTCTTCTCTGTTCTGTAAATCTGGTCTTCTTCTAACTGTTCTACAATTCTTCTCTTCCTTTGTCTATTCTGCAATTCTTCTCTTCCTTTGTCATTCTACTCTGCTTCAACTTTTTCTGTCATTCTTCTTTGCTTCAAGTCTTTTCCTCATCTGTTACTCTTCTCTGAGTTTTATCTCACACTGCACATATTCTCAATCTCACACTATGCATATTCTCAGTCTCACATTGTGCATCCTGTAATTTTCCCTTTCTTACAATTTAATTCATTTTTCATCCAGAACAACCAACCACATACAGTCTATATCTTTTTCTTTTATACACCACACCCACAACAGTTACCCTTCGAATCTTCTGAGGAAAAAGAAAAACAGTCTAAGCAACTGAAACGCCAACTGATCAGGAATCGTGAATCAATTTTTCTAACTGATTCGTAACTGATGAATTAACTGTGAGAGAGAACAATAGCCCTTTGATCATATTCAAGTTTATCTGCACTGTTGGATGAACTTTATTAATCTTGCCTTTAAATCGGGTTTTGTCATTTCAACATTCCTGTGGCCAAGTGTGTCGACACTTCATATCGCAATCTATGAAACTCCTATATAAAGATTTTCTGCGCTAGCTCCTTCCTCTATATGACCAAGGCCATGACCAGGCGCTTATGCATAAAGTTATTTTTGCGAATTCACATTTCGTGAATATGGAGATGAGGCATCTCGATCTCCAAGTTGCGATCCCCAAAACCCCGAAATGGAGCTTATCTGAACTGAATCCTTCCCTTCTCGTGACCACCAGTGGTGACCATAGGTTGTACCAAAAGGCGCTTCATATTTCGCAAGTTTATAAACTTCATTGAGTTTGATTGACGGTTGAAATCTCCATAGATCCGACGATCTAGATCTTATTGTGATCTCGCATCTCGCGAGTTTACACACCATGCTCCGTTGACTTCAAATCAGCGACTTGTCCTATGATTTGACGGTCCAGATCTGATCTTAATTCAATGGCTCAGATCCTATCGCAATTTCACATCTCGTGAGTTTCCACACCATGCTCCGTTGACTCCAAGTTAGCGACTTGTCTTATGATTCGACTGTCCAGATCTGATCTTATTCAATGGCTCAAATTATATCACGATTTTGGCATTCTTGTGGTTATGTTTCTTGCCTCTCCAAGTCACGATTCGCGAAACTCCAAAATGGAGTCGAATCAACGGTCCAAATCACACCTTCATCTTATGGCTGTAATTAAATCACGATTTCACATATCGTGATTTTGGTGGTTATATTTCTTGCCTCTCCAAGTCGCGAGTCATGAAACTCTGAAATGGAATCGAATCAATAGTCTAGATCACACCTTGATCTGATAGCTATGATTAAATCGTGATTTCACATATCGCGATTTCGATGGTTATGTTTCTTGCCTCTTCAAGTCGTGAGTCGCGAAACTCCGAAATGGATTTGAATCAATGGTCTAGATCAACACTTGATCTGACATTGATCGGGAATTGTAAATGGGACCCAACGATCAGAAATGTTGCTTCTCCTCCCGAGCAGTCTCGATCAACACTTGATCTGACAGTCATCGGTAATTGTAAAGGGGATCCAACAATAAAAAATGCTACTTCTCCTCCTGAGCTTACTTTGTTCCGCTTACTCTAATCTTTCCATTGATGATCTGCCAACAATCCTTTGCACTATCTCTTCTGAGCTTATTCGAATCTTCTCTGCAGCGTCTTCTCATAATGCCCATCTATTTCATACTTTCTCTACTCATGCCATCTTCACTGTTGTACTTTCCATCAATGACAAGTATACAAGCATGCGCTGTCTGTTAAATATTTGCCAACATCGTGAACTCGTGAGACCCAAACTCACGATTCGATCTAAACCATCGGATCACAAGAGGGCCATGACCATTGATCTGGGCGTGGGAATATCGGGAGTTCGGGGTTCAGGATTTAGAGATATAGGTGTCGGTTGTGTTTCAACTACGTGAAATGCAGAGTCCCTACGATTTCAGAAGATTAAGCCCCTGGTCATGACGAATAGTCATATGGATTAAATATTAAGGGAGGAGATACTGAAGACCGGTATTTCGAGGAACAAAGAGTCATAGCTGGCTCATGTTCGCTACCCTGATACGCAAAATCACAACGCGATCACAACTGTCTATCGAGGGGATATAACATAATCATAGATCTGGCCTTGGATAGAAACCGAAGGTCGAGGATTCAGGGAGACAGGAGTTAGGATCAAATTGCTTGCTGAAGTCCCGAAGTCCCAAAATGTGAAGTGCCTTCTTATAGGCGTGTGGCCACAAAATTTGGTCACATAGGTGAATCTTGCACCTTGTGCAAGTTTGCTTTATGGGGTTTCAATAGGGCCTATGGATCAGATATCAGGATTTCAGTAGGAAATCGAAGAGTTAATTCGGCTCTTTGAATGAGAAATATTATTTAGTTTCCCATACAAAGCATGGGGGTGTTACACAAAGTGAGGCTTGTGAGTTCAAGGTGTCTGAGGTTGAATTGTAGATAACCGAAGTTTTGGGTGCAAGATGTATATCCGAACACAGGGCATGGGAGTTCAATAATGCCTTCAGGGGAACCCACGACCATAAAATTGGCTAAGTGTGGAAACAAACCGCGGTCAGTCGGACGCGTGATGTGAATATATAGACGGATGTAGAATTTCTCACTCTTCCACCACGAGAACCCGCGAGCATAAATATGCAACTAAGCCTAGAACCATAAATGGATAATTCATGGAAAGAACGGGTAAGTATAGAATAGGAAAAATAAAGGAAGCAAAGAACTGTATTCGTCACATAAGAACACTTATTCTGATAATTATCAAGCTATAGAAACACATCAACTATGGGAAAAATATTTTTAGCCATGGAATATAGTTGGAGCTCAACAGACCCTGGTTCAAGATAAAAGAGATGGTGTTTATATCTATCCCAACAAGCAATAGAAAAAATATATGACTTGGAACATTTATATGCAAGCATTCCGATGGAGTCATCATAGGTAGAGTGAGGCCTAGGGGTTCGAGTCTGAGGTTGAATTGTAGATAACTGAAGTTTCAGGTGTATACCGCGAACACTGGGAATGAGATTTCGATGGCACTTACGCAGGAACCTACGGCCATAAAATTTTCCAAGTATGAAACGAATGACGATCGGTTGGACTCATGATGTAAAGATATAGATGGACATGGAATTTGTCACTCCGCCATCCCGGGAACCCGCGAGCATAGACATGGGACTAAGTATAGAACCAAAAACAGATAATAGAAGGGAAGAAGAAAAGGGAGAATGGATAAGTATAGAAGAGTAAAAATAAAGGGAGAAAAGAACTATATGGCTCACAAAGAAACACTTAGTGTGATAACTATCAAGCTATAGAAACACATCAACTATGGGAAAAACGTATAGCTGGACAAACTGGACAATGTATGCAGATCAAAGTTTTTTTGTAACCATGGGCCATACCTCTTAGTCTCAGGCATACACATTGTATTTGTTGCGGCACATTGCACTCCATACTTGTGCCCAATTACTATGTTCTTGTTTCAATGTAGCAATACAGAGAATACAATGGGCATGAAAGCAAGTTGCTATGTTGGAACACATGAAAAAAAAGATGGAGTACAAATTTATTTATTTTACAACAACACATAAAATAGAATTGACATAAAGACAAGTCAATATACATGAAGATATGGAGTATCCAAGGAAAAAAAAAAAACCAAAGCTGCAAATTAGTGTAACAAATATAGACAGAGTAAATGAAAAACAATTGGATATGGAACGCGGGTAGAAATATGCACCTTTTCATGGATTCTTCTACACTTTTTGTTAAGAGTTCTTTGTCGTGTCGAGTTTTCCACTTTGTTTCTATGAAAAAAAGCACAAAACAAAATGGACATGAACATAAGTTGGCATGTAAAGAAAAAAGCAAGGAATATGTACATAGAGTAAATAAAATAGAATAGAAGGAATAAAGTAACAAATAGTGTTAGAAGAATGTAACATTTTTGTTTTTTGTTTTTCTTTAGTTCATCCTGTTTGTGTATATATAAAAATTTGTGTAAAAAAAAGTTTGTGCCCAAAATCAATTACAAAGAAGGGAAAACTGTGAAGTTGGATAGCTTGGTTTTCTGCAACAAGATAGACATATATGCTTTGAAACATAGAAATATTATTTTGCAATATGTTTGATGTATATTTCATAATTCAAGTGCAACACCAATTTATCGTGATCAGACAAGTATGTGTACAAACCAGGGAAAACTAAGAAGTTGGATAACTTGGTTTTCTGCAACAAGCTAAACATATATGCTTTGAAACATAGAAATATGATTTTGCAATATGTTTGATGTATCTCTCTTCATTCAAGTGAAATACCAGTTGTATCATGATCAAACTAGTATCTGTCTAAGATAAAAACATTGTATTGAGAAATGGGCACATTCGACCATACATCTGACTTGACTGTTGTGTGGGCGCAACTGACCTGACACCTCCCGATGTCCATTCTGCAGTTGTTTCTCCTTCATCTCGTGTTATGGAGCCCAGGTAAAAATCAACCAATGCTCCTAGGGTTTCTCATATCCGTATATTATTGGTCGGCATTATCTTCTCCGTCTATTCCACTAAATACTCTGGAACAATCTTGACTGAGGAAACTGGGGATTATGGACGTCAAGGATTAAATTTGAGCAACTTCATTGATCCCTAATTTCAAATCGGACAGAAAACAACAGATTATCCATCAAATCAATCCAAAGCTAAGTAGTTGAGCGTGAATGACCAATATTCTATAGGGTTTGAGTTTATTCAAGGTGTAGGGTAGATAGACTCCGCGAAGGTGTTTCATACAACCTGTAACGAGGAGATTTAAATATGTACTATCCAGCATGTGAATTAGAAATTTGTCACAATTGGGTCTTGTGTGGTGAGGTGTTTAAGAGCACACATTTTGTCAAATAAGGTTGCGTACTACGAATAATTTAATTTATAAACAAAATATCTAATATCACTAAGCAATTCAAAACACTTAGCAAGCATGGGAGAGAAACGTCATGTTCGACAACACAGGTATTCCAACAGAGGACGAACACCTTCAGTAACCACTCACATAACCAGATCAAAGATCAACACACCGATGTTTTCACGTGGTAAAACCCCTACGGGGAAACATCCACGGCCCCAACCAACGCGGCCACTTGGAGCAGTTTATTAATGCAAAGAAAAAGATTATAGAGAGATTTTACAAGAGAGTTTCCCACAAACGATCATCGAAAAATGACCCTCCATGCTCTTTAAATAGAGATCATGGACCAATCGGGTGTTAAGCCATGGATCAATGGTCGTTAAGATCGAGGAGAGTATGAACCGTCGAATCACTCTATGTCAGGAACATATCGTGACCGACGGATTTCCTAACTACAAATGCATACTAATGCATACTAAAGAACCACACTTTTACCTAACAACATATTAGACCAAGTAGATCTTAACTAACTCCTAAGTGTCTAAATATCCTAACATCCCCCCTTAAGAACAACTTGGG
>SNQJ01S0243290.1:1530-13342 GCA_010110895.2 Picea sitchensis
TTATATTTTTTAAGTGAATTTATTTTTCCTAAGACCCATGTCTCCCGTTTTCCCCTTTTAACTTAATAAAATCATTTCCTAGGAAAAAGTTGAGTTCCCTAGGTAAATTTTCCAACTTAGCCTACGAGAACCAATTTAGGCTAGTGGAACCATTCCTTAGGCTTCCTAGGAAAACAGGGACATTACAACCTCACAGTTCTAACATAGTTGGAAAGGCAAGGAATTTAGAAACTTATCTGAACAAAATTACCAAGCTTAGAGGCTTTCAACCCCAATATTTAGCCACTTACCCTAAAGAGAGTAACATCTATTTACAGACAAGTAAAAAAAACTTACGCCTAACCCTATGTTTACAAGTATAAGTTGAGAGAATGTGAAATGCCTTAGACTCTTCCCTTACAAGCATTTGGTTTGATGCAAATTCAATTATTCAAGATGGTTAGGACTCGTGGAAATCGAGGCAGAGGGGCATCTTCGCAAAGACCGCCAATGTCGGTGCTGACACCACCATCACCTGAATTAGATATCATTTTGCGATATTTGGAGGATATTAATGAGACATTAAAGGGGCATCAATTAGTAGATGTCGAAGTGGAACCCCCACCATCTAGGTTGGGTAATCCTGAAGCGTCGAGGGACTCAGAGGGATGGCCTCCACCCGGGGACATCACCAGATAACTACAAAAGATCAAACTCCCAGAGTTTGTCAGGGGTCACGTAAGTGAACATGCAGAGGCCTGGTTGGAAGGAATGAAATGATGTTTCTCCTTAAGAGACTATGCTTTCACATCAAAGGTGAAAATAACAATCTTTCAGTTGAGGGACAATGCCTTGAATTGATGGGGTAACCTGGAGAGGCAGTTGCACCTTACACCATACACCGTCTCATGGGAACTTTTTGAGGACAGGTTTCGGAGGAAATATTTGTCAGCTTACTACGAGGAACAATAGGTGGGAGCATTTCATGCTCTAGTTCAGGGAAACATGACTGTGGAAGAGTACAATATCGGGTTCATGGAGTTGGTAAAATATGTCTCGTACATGGATATCGATCAATGAAAGGCAAAACATTTTGTGTATGGTTTAAACCATAAGATAAGGGCCATGGTGTGGTTGTGGAAACCATCATCAGTAGTTGAAGTAGTTGAAAGTGCATGTTATGCAGAGGAGCACATGAGTTTAAATGGAGGTATGATATCAACCTTTCCACAACATCCTAGATTCGTGGGGAAGGCTCCTAGGACCTCTCCAGGGGATGAAGCTCTAGGCCACCTCCTTAGGGAAATAGATTCACACCTAGAATAGTTGCTATGGGTATTTCAATGGAAATGAGTGCAACATCCCACTCATCACCAATGATGCAAGTAGGTCCACGACCTTCTCATGGAGCAGGAAGTAGGGGCAGGGGCTCTAGGGGAAGGAACGCATTTCATAAACCATCATAGGGTAGTGCACAGGTTCCATATTGTGTTACTTGTTGGGGGTGTAGAGAACCCCATTACCAGCATGATTGCCTAGAGTTTCAAGAAGGTTTTGTGCATAGAGAAGGAAAGGCCTTGATGGGAAGAGCGAGTAATAGCCACTAGATTTATGGGGATGTTAATAATCGTCAGGAAAAATATCAATCCACGGTGGTGGAGTCGTCAAGTATGCTAAAGCATGTCAATGTTAAAATTTTATTTTATTCTGGTGCTACAGATAGTTTCATTTCACCTTCTGCATTAGAAAAGTGTGGGTTGGAAGCCTACGTGCACGATGAATTTAAACAAGTCGAGATGGATTTGGGGAAAAAACAAGCAGTAGGACCTAGCGTTGATAATTGTCTAGTAGACCTGGGAGTATGTACTACTAGGTTGAATGTATACATCACTGCTCTGGGGATGTATGACCTAATCATTGGAATGGACTGGTTAGAATCCCATCGAGCTATGGTATATTATTTCGCAAAAAGGGTGATTTCTGTTGACGATGAAGGAAGGTCAGTAGAGATCCACGGTGTACAGAGGAAGGTGTCTCTACGCTTTATATCGACCATGAAGGTTAAACGTTGCATGAGGCAAGGTTGTTGACTATATGTAGTGGAATAATTCAATGAAAGGAAAGGACCCTTCTTGTATCAATACCCAATATTTTCAGAGTTTAAGGATGTTTTTCCAAAAGAGTTTCTAGGGTTACCTCCTGAGAGAGAGCTTGATTTTACCATTGAGCTAAAACCTAGTGCAGAGCCAATTTCCAAGACTCTGTATAGGATGACAACGCCAAAACTTTGTGAGTTGCAGATGCAGTTGAAAGAACTACTCGACTTAGGGATAATAAGGCCTAGCATCTCACCTTGGGGTGCACCAGTAATTTTTATGAAGAAGAAGGATGGTTCCTTACAATGGTGTATAGATTACAGGGACTTGAACCATGCTACAGTGAAAAATAGGTACCCAATGCCACATATAAATGATCTCTTTGATTAGATGAAAGGAGCAACGGTGTTCTCAAAAATTTATTTGTGATCATGGTATCACCAGTTGAGGATTAAGGAAGGCGATATTCCTAAAACTACATTTCGAACTCGTTTTGGGCATTATGAGTTCATTGTAGTACCTTTCGGTTTGACCAATGCGCCAACAGTATTCATGAGCCTCATGAATGGTGTATTCCGAAAGTACTTAGACCTCTTTGTACAAGTCTTTCTGGATGATATCCTCATCTATTCCAAGAACGAAAGAGAACACGAGGAACACTTTTGAGTGGTGTTGTCATTCCTTAGAGAGAACAAATTGTATGGAAAGTTGTCGAAGTGTTCTTTCTTCCAGAAAGAAATTCACTATTTAGGTCATATCATTTCCAGTGAAGGAATATATATGGACCCAGAAAAGGCAAAGGGCATTATGGAATGGCCAGTGCCGAAAAATGCTCATGAGGTAAGAAGCTTGATGGGGCTAGGGGGTTATTATCGGAGATTTGTGGAAGGGTTATCTAAAATAACAAAACCCATCACCACTTTGTAGCACAAGGGGGTTAGGTATGAATGGACATAAGAATTAAATAGTGCATTCATCGATCTTAAGAGGTTACCAACTAGTGCACAAATTATACAAGTGTCAGATATGGAAAAAAACTTCACAGTCTGCACGGATGCCTCGAAGCAAGGGTTGGGGGGCGTGATAATGCAGGATGTAGGAGTGATATCATATGCATCAAGGAAGTTGAAGCAACATGAGGAGATTTTAGGCTACTCATGATTTAGATTTGGCAGTTGTAATGCTAGCTCTGAAGCTTTGAAGGAACTATCTAATGGGGTGAAACTTTGAGCTCAAAACGGACCATGAAAGTTTAAAACATCTATTCACTCAAAGGGATCCCAATGCCAGGCAGAGATGATGGAGTGAGTTTATGAGTGAGTACTATTTTGGAATTTTGTACATCAAGGGAAACAGAAATGTGGTCACGAATTCCTTGAGTAGGGGACCACATGTCTTGTCCTTGGTACCCTTAAAATTTAATATTAGGAAGCATGTGTTGGGGAAACTTCTTGGAGATAGTTGGTATTTAAAGGTTACTTCAACCCTCCAGAGTGGAAGGAAATTAGATCCAAAGTATGAAGGATATAGCTTGGAATCATATGGACTACTAAGATATCAAGGAAGGATGTACATCCCCAAAGGTGGGGATATTTGAAGCATCATACTCAATGAAGCCCATAGAGTATTTTATTGTGCGCATCCGGGCGGGAAGAAAATGTACGCAGACATGAAGAAGCTTTCCTTCTGGGTAGGAATGAAGCGTGATGTATTCCATTTAGTTGCCAAGTTCCTAGAGTGTCAACAAGTGAAAGCTGACCACCACCACCCGACAGGTCTCCTACAACCGTATGATGTCTCTATGTCCAAATGGGAAGTCATTTCTATGAATTTTGTTGTGGGATTTCTGCTCACATCGCGTAGACACGATGCCATTCTTATGATAGTTGATAAGTTGACCAAGAGTGCTCATTTTATTCCAATTAGAGACACTTACGATGTAACTGATGTGGCACATGTGTTTGTAAGTAAGGTCATCCACTTGCACAGATTAACCAAGAAGATCATTTCAAATAGGGACTCCAGATTCACTTCTAGGTTTTGGACAAGTTTGCAGTCAGCGTTGGGGACTCAGTTGAACTTAAGTACATTTTATCATCCTGAAACAGATGGGAAAACTGAGAGAGTAAATAAGGTTATGGAATACATTCTTAGGATGTATGTTATGGATAATCAAACCCATTGGGATAATTACCTACCTTTGGTAGAGTTCGCCTACAATAACAATTTTGATAGCTCCATCAGAATGCCACCCTGCGAAGCTCTGTATGGAAGGCCATGCAGAACATCGTTGAGTTGGGAAAGGTTAGAATATTGAGTGATAGTTGGGCTAGAATTGATTCAAGATATGGAGGAACAAGTGATTTAGATTAGGCAGAAACTAAAGGAAGCATAGGATAGACAAAAATGTTATGTTGATGCACATAGGACCGAATGAAGTTATAAAGTGGGAGATCAATTTTTCATTTGTGTTAGGCCTAATAAGAGTACCATTTGGTTCAGGAAGGGGACAAATTTGTCACCTCGATTTATAGGGCCGTTCAAAATACAAGAGAGAGTTGGACCCGTTTCCTATCGCCTTGTACTGCCACCCCACTTGTATAAAACTCACAATGTTTTTCATGTATATGTTCTACGTCATTATGTTGTTGAAAAAACTCATAAACTGAATTAGAAGGAATTGCAGGTATCTGATGCGTGAACCCTCACGGTAGAAGCGTTACGCATATTGGACCGTAGGGTCTGATAACTTAAGCACTGTATGGTATACCAAGTTAAGGTCCAATGGGACAACTATAGCCCAGGATCTGCTACTTGGGAGGATGTTGAGACCTTACGAAGAGATCATCCCTGGCCTTTTTGACCACCTCGGGAATATGTTTCTCAAAGGTTGGGTGTATGTAATGCCACATTTTGACTTAGACAACTAGGATTACCTAAGGCCTAATCATCTTTATTTTCTATTCACTGTGAAACTATTAATGATACACTTGAACTTTTAAGACACATGAACCCATGTGAATGTCAATTATATGAATGTTTAACGTTATTTGAATGATGATGAATATTATGCAATCTATTATGTGAATGTCAATTCTATGAATGTTTAACGTTATTTGAATGATGATGGATATTATGCAATCTATTATGTGAATGCCAATTCTATTAATGTTTACCATTATTTGAATGATGATGGACATTATGCAACCTATTATGAGAATGTCAATTTTGTGAATGTTTAACGTTATTTGAATTATGGGGATATTATGCGATCTGTTTCTAACTTGAAAGTTTTGAAATTTAAAGTTGTTGGTACGTGGATACCGAATTGAGAGTATGGTTAAATGCATTTACATGATGATAATGCATAAATATATATGAGTTTGTGTTATAGACTAATCTACAGGTCAATGGGGTATGAAATAATCAAAGGATAATGATAATAAAAATTGATGTCGTGAACACCGACCAAGAAACAATATGGTATGAATCTTTGCATGTAAAATTATGTTGGTTCGAATGCGTTGATATGATATATGGACCAGTGTAGGTTTTTTCAGGTGGTGAGACAGCCTAAAAATGAATATATGATGAAAAAATTCCCAGCAACACAGTGCCACTGTATATTCCATGGTAGGGTGTGGACCCTAGTCCTATTAGGAGGGGTGGAGGAATTTCCCACCATGTATCCTATGNTTTTTCAGGTGGTGAGACAGCCTAAAAATGAATATATGATGAAAAAATTCCCAGCAACACAGTGCCACTGTATATTCCATGGTAGGGTGTGGACCCTAGTCCTATTAGGAGGGGTGGAGGAATTTCCCACCATGTATCCTATGAAACCTAGAGTCATGGGAGGATGGTGTTAGCTCATGCTCCCCTAGGCATGTGATGATGACTGTCAGTTGCTTGTTGGGGAATCTTGGTCAAGAGAGTGACACTTCCTCTTACTGGTTCTATTTAGAGTTAGGTCAATATAGTTGACACTCCAAGATAGTCTAGTAGAGGAATGATAGGGATGGAAGACGGAAGTAAGTTAGGGAGGAAGGATGAATAGAAATAGTGGAGAGTGTGTGGGGATTTCACCTTATTGTAGAATTTATTGTTTTTCCCCTTTTTGAAAAGAGAATATGTATATATGTATATTTATAATTGCTAAACTGAACTACAATTATCTAAATGAACGTTGTTGTGATAAATTATTATAATTGATGGATTTTGCGAACATTTTAATTGGTTTACTATATTTTATTAAATGGATGGTGTTGTTGATTGGATTGGATGCATACAATAATTACTATAGGTGTGATAATTATTGTCATTAGTACATGCACGAGTTTTGTGTGTGCTAGCTACACATGCATTCCTTGCACATGTACACTAGTATGTATAAGTGGCTTTTTTTAATTACTGATGATGTTGTTTATTTGATGCGGATGTATGAACCATGTGTCATTACCCTTGTATTGTAAATTACTCTAACTTCAGGAAGAAGTTTCTTGAAAGGTGAGTGTATGTAACAACCCTAATTAACTATGTAATTATCATGAATGATAAATATTAATTATTAAAATAACTTTATGGAGAATTTATTATAATATTATTAAAATTGGTAGTTGAAGAAATTAATGGGAGGGATAAGGTGGTTGAGGAATTAATGGGGGATAAGGCAGTTGGAGAAATGGAAGGAGGGAGGGGGATTCGAAGGAGGAGGATAAGGGAGAGGGGAGAACTTGGGGAAGGGATCTTTTTTGGTTTTGGAAGGGAAAATTTTGGGAAGAAGGAGGAAGAAAGGATGAAAGAAGGAGTTTTCAGTGAAGAGTTTGGCTTGAGGAATCTCACAGGGACACAGTTGTTGTTGGGAATTTTGGTCTTGGGGGATAGTATACCATAAGGATTCCTGGAGCTAGGGAGCCAGAGAGGTTGTTCCTTATTGGATGGGAGGTTAATATTTAGTATGGGCAAGAACAAGGGCAAGAACATGATCATAAAGGAAAGAGACTAGATAAACCAAACTGAAGGTGGAGGTATGTATTATGTTATTGTTATCATTATTCTTATTTTTTTATTATCATTATTCGGTTATTATCATTATTCTGTTGTTGTTGTTATCATTATTCTGTTGTTACTATTTATTCCTGGTTTATTACAAGTATAAGAAAATCATTTAAAGAAATTCTAAACTGAATTTTAGAAAACTTTTATTTAGTTTGAGTTATGAAAATAACCAGGCTCTACACATCCACCTATGTAATGTAAGTCAGTCGATATCAGTTCCTCAACGACATGATTCAATATCCATAAACAACATTTAGCTAATTTTGTAAAAGTCTGGTTCCAACAAAAAAGGTGTCTTTATTTTGAGTCATTAAGCCATTGGGTCAAGTCATGATCATGGAAAGTTGTGGTGACTTCCTCCTTCATGTAATATAAAATTTGGACTCTATATATTCTTAGATACCCAAAAATCATAAATAAACACATCCAAGTTTGACAAGTAGCAGAGAAGAGCAATAAACGATTAAGAATTGATGATGAGAATTTTGGAAGAGGATAAAGGCATTCAATAAAGAGACATCAAATGATGAAACACACACACAAGAGATTAAAAGACAATATGATGGCATAATAAATAATGAATTGATTGATCCCCCTGGTATAAAATTTGTAGAATAGTTTATGAGTTGTGACATTGGAATCTGAAAATCAAAGAAATGACAGGTTGGCCAAAGCATGGTGTTCCATTGTAGGGTGTGTGTAGGGGAAATATTAGAACAGGTCAGGACACACACCGTTCTGAAGGCACAATGGTGTAACAAGAGAGTCAAGAGGACCATTGTTGGGAGGGGTAGTTGGTTGTTGGAGACTCATTAATTTCACAATCATTTACTATTGGAAATTGTGTTGTCATTGATGTCAAAATATGTCATTGATATCATAGTTAAGGGGAGACTAACTGTTGTCAATGATAAGGGGAGACTATGTCTCTATGAACTAATAATATTTTGCATACTTAATTGTCATTGATGACATTGTTGATGTGTTATTTTTATGATTGAATTCTTGAGAAAATCAAGGCAGGTAGACTATGAAAAATAAAAAATGACTGTGCAAATGACATGTCTAAGGATCAAACCAGAACTAATAACATGAATCCATGGATAAATAGAGGAAGCATCCATAATGATACAGCCAAAGAGGATATCAAGAAGCTTCCTAAATGTCTCTATGCGAATGAATACAAGAGGAATGACAACACCATAACAATAAGATGATTGTGCACGAACATGCATGATTTAAGAGAAATGGAGCAGAAGCATCTAGAATGAGAATCATACCAAACGAGATCTAGAAAGTGAAGAGTTTTGTACCAGAGTAAGCACAGCTTGTTGGATCTCGACGACACAGAGGAATAATTTCTATGGATATAAGGCAGATGTGGCTAGGCCTTAGTGGTGAGCTGATGAGCGATCACGGTTGGAAGATGAACGAGATATAAACCTGAGTGGTAATAAGTCTGGTAAGGAAGTCAAAGTAAAAGGCATAATAGAATATTTCTGTAAAATGATGTATCCCATATTTGTTGGGATAGTTGAGTTCAAGGGGTTTATAATGTAAACATGAAAGAACATAGTTTGAAAGTGAACAAATATTCATGGACCCATGAAAAATGTGTTAACTTTTAGCGTAGAGAACTGTGCACCTGAAACATAATAAATCCTGACCATTCATCTGGAGAGATCAATGGTCAAAATCAAATATTGGGGTCTAATACTTGGTGGGCCATATCAGCCACACCAAAACCATTATATTAACCTCATAATTGCCATGTGTCCAATCATATGAATGCCACATCAAAGGAATTCCACGTCAGTGATGCCACGTGCAGTGTCACATGTCAGGAAACGTATCGGTGCCACATCACCCAATGTACATGAATAAGATGTCCATGAGGAAGCCACCTCATCCACAACATCAATACAAGATATCTAAAAAAATGACTAAGTACCGAGACATCGTGGATATAGTGAGTAGGGAAGAGAATCAAAAGTATGTGAAGAAATTAGCATGGACTGACAGTCAAACAAACAAGGTCACATATATTTAGTTGAGAAAATGTCATAGAACCTAGAACTCATTGTTGAAATGTTGGTTCTCATTGATGTGAACCCTTGAAGAAGTGTGGTAGCCCCAAAGGTATGGCTATGGAACCCATATTTTATCAAGGAAAAAGGTCATGAAGAATTGTGTAAATGAAGGTAAATGACTCATAGATGGATAGTCCTCCTCATTCCGTTTCCAGTGATAGGTGGTATGCCATGTGGTTCCTCACAATTGAAGAGTTATGGCCTTGTGAAGTTAGAATCCCAAAAGAATGGTTAAGAAACCCCTATTTGGTTACAAGTCAATTAATGAAAGGGTAAAGTGGTTATAACAAGAAAGTCAAGAAGCCCTAAAAATAAGAAAAGAGGTTACCTAGAGAAAAATTATATATACACCCCAAGAAGTATTTAACAAGTACATTCCCTCATACATTCTATTGAATATCCATAAGTGAGAAAGTGATCTTTTGAAAAGTTTGCGACAATGAAATATGAGGTAGCAAAAGAGTGAGAAGTGTGAGAGTTTTGGGGTTGTAGAGAAGAGCAGGAATTTCTCAGGAAACCCTAATTTGGTTGACCCCCTTGAGTCAAATATCTAGTGTCCTGCGAGGCACCCCCGCGGTTTTCCTAGTTCCTATCACACGAGGCCCCGTGTGACAATAGGTCTTAGTTCCATGAGGACAAGACAGATTTGGGAGTATTCTAGTGCCAGGCTGCTGAAGATTGATGAAAGGTTGCAGGTCTGTAATATCCTATATCAGGTTAGCTACAGGACTACAAGTATGTTTATGTGTATGATTTGAGGGTCACTTGTTGGTTTTGGATATGGTACATGCTTGAGACATACTTGGTATATTTTTGAGGCATTAACACTTGATTGAGGTACATATTGGCTACATGTTTGAGTGAGGCATACTGTTACATTTGTTTTGGTATATGACATATCTATGAGATGTTGGTATATGGTTGAGGTATACACTTGGTATATGGTGGAATATGCATGAGGCACATGAGGCACTTCATTGATGATATTATACAGGTCTATACATGATTTATGCTATGGTATATGGTACATGTTCTATATATGATTGATTCTCTAGTACATGGTACATGATTGGATACATTATTAGCTACTCATTATTGATATTATTGTATCTACATTTGGCATATCTTATGGTACATGATTGATGCATGTTATATTGCATTTTTTGGTATGCAGTTGATGCATGGTATGGTACATGTTTTGGTATAGCATATGTTGATGATTAGTTACAGGTTGATGATATAGTGACAATGAAAGTTTGGATACAGTGCCATATTGACAGGTTACAGGTTGATGATACAATGACAATGACAGGTTGGATACAATGATAAGCTGGCAGGTTAAAGGTTGATGTGACAATGACAATTATTGTGGTAGTGACAATTCAGTTTACACTTATGTCTGAGGGCATCGGGATGGGAAAATGAAACATGGTTGTATCCTCCTTCCAGTTGGTTCCTGAGAACTCTGGGAGTTGGAGCTTCCTTCAGGTTGGAGCCTGAAAATCAAGGGGTTGTAGCCATAGAATTCAGGGAGTTGTAGCTTCCTTCAAGTTGGATCCTGTAAATAGGAGGTCGTAGTCTCATTCTATTTGTAGTTGGAGAATTGGGAAGTTGGTGCTTCCAATGAATGTATTCTTTGATATATAAGAAAAAAACATTTCATTGTTTTCTCCCATTTGGGTTTCCACCTAAATTCTGGTGTATTATGTCTATGTGATTGTTTATTATGCACTGTTGATTTATACTATTGACGATATATTGAATGATAATGATAAACTGCTGAAAAATATTGATAAATTTGAAGAACATATATTGTGTTTAAAGTGCTCGTATTGATTCACCCCGCCCCTCAGTATTCCAACAATTAGTATTAGAGAAGGTCCTTCAAGAGATAGTTTAGCCACTAGAAGGAGATCATGGAATACTCTAATATTGGATCACCAAGGTTTGATGGTTAGAATTATTCCTTCTAGAATAAAAGGATGAAAATGTTTTTACATGCACAAGGATTTGATGTTTGACAATTAGTAGTAGATCGATATATAGTACCAAACACTCCCCAACTGACAAATATGGAAAGAAACTCAATGAAAAAAATTCAAAGGACAAAGGCACCATTATAAGCAGTCTATATGATTCAATATTTATAAAGGTTATGCATTGCAACACTACAAAGTATATTTGACATAAAATTCAAAATATTTATGAAGGAGATGCCAAAGTCAAAGGAACTAACCTTAAAACCCTTAGATATAAGTTTGAGCAATTGAAGATGAAGGAATATTAATACATTGTAGCCTACTTTCTACGAGTTGAATAAATAGTAAATACTATTAGATGACTAAGAGAAGAAGTTGATGAATCGATGATCGCTTAGAAGGTTCTAAGATCTCTTCCTATGAGATTTGATAATAAGATATCATCCCTGGAAGAAAGAACATATCTTGACTGTTAAGGTCCTAACCCGCACATAGGTAGATCAATGTATTCGGATGTAATAAAGGTCAATATTAATAAGGCCTTTCAATAAAATAGAATAAGGCGGATGTAAGAAGACCTAATAGAAGCTTCCGCTTCTAGAAGGATCTT
>SNQJ01S0243291.1:0-13341 GCA_010110895.2 Picea sitchensis
TTTTTTTTTTTTTCTAATTTAGGTTATGATCCATTAATTTTGGATCTTAGATTTGTTTTTGAATTAATTTTGCATCTATAAAATACATACTGAAAACCGAAGAAAGGGTTCATTTCTAGGATTTGGCAATTGGTTGTAAAGATATATTTTTAAGAAGAACTGTGGATTTAATGCATATATCACATTACTAAAGAATTCTTGTGAGTTCAATATCAGATTATGTATCTTTATTTTCAAAAAAAAAAAAATCCTTCTTATTTGGATGGGATTGTTGTTGATGTAGCATACATTAATGGTCTATGATCTATAGAGTCTTCAATAGTGAATCCTTACTGTGATGTTCTATATTTCACAATTTTCATTTAAGTATTTATGTTGATAATTGGAAATCATTTCTAGTTATTGAATATTCAACCCTATGAATGTATTAATTTAACAACTTGTGAGATTGTTTCATTTATATATGTGATTCTCCTTTCTTCCCTCTTTCACTTATTTGATACAAAGTGTTTGAACATCGATTTCATTTTTCTTAAATCCATGAGATGTAATTTATGAGTGTGAGAGTTGTCGCTTGTTTTGATATCCCAATATCAGTTAACCTGATCCACCAAACAAAACACAAAATATTATATTTTAAGATGCCTAGGATTTGCTTTATTGTAGTCAAGAGAAAACTCTAGGAGATAACAATTTGAATGGTTGGTTATGCCATTTGGTTTAGGAAATGCACCTGGGGCATTTATGGGGATAATGAATGATGTATTCATGCCTTTTATAGATTATTTTTTCATTGTCTACTTAGATGATATTTTGGTCTTTAGTCGAACATGGGAAGATCATGTAATTCATGTTGGGAAAGTATTTGAACTTTGGAAAAGGGAGAAGTTGTATATTTGAATGGTTGTTTGTTACATTTGGTTTAGGGAAATGCACCTATGGAATTCTATGGGGGGTAATGAATGATGCATTCCATGCCTTTATAGATTATTAGTTTCCTTTCACTGTCTACTCTAGATCATACTTTGGTCTGTAATTTAACATGGGAAGATCATGTAATCATGTTGGGAAAAAGTATTTGAACTTTGGGAAAAGGAGAAGTTGTGTGAACATGTCTAAATGTGAATTTGGAAAACCTCCACCCCTACTTAAGCATTGTAGGTAATTGAAGATAGATCCATTCATATGGAAGTCAGCACCCCTGTCCAAGACAAACACCCCACAAACCAAGAGATTCTTAGGGTGCACAACACCTAATTTTAAAACAATGGATTTCTATTTCATAGAAGCTCCTTTGCATGGATTAACAAGTGTGAAACAAGTCTTTCAATGAGGAGGAAATAAACAAATATCCTTCGAGACATTGAAAGAGAAAATAATTATTGCAGAATAATTTTAATTTTAATTGATCTACAACAACCATTTGAAATACAAACCAATGCAAGTATATATGCCATGGAAGAAGTCTTGATGCAAATGGGTAAACCTATTTGCCACCATTTGAAAATTTTACTCTAGAAATAATTAACTATCCAACACATGATAAGGAACTATATGCTTGGTACAAAGTGTTAAAAAGTGGAAGCATTACTCAATGGGGAAGGAAATAATAATTCACACAAATCACCAACAATTAAATTATTTGCAATCACAAACAAGGATACAATAATCATAACACTTTATATGGATGTATTTCTTACATAAATTCCCCATTTCTCTGTGAATTACATATGAAGTGATTTTAACAAAGCTAAAAGTATTACGTTATCAAGACCAGTAGTCATTGCATCTACAATATTAAAGCATGGTTATTTATCTCATGAAAGTTTTATTGAACAATTTTCTAAATATGATGACTTTGAATATGTGTATGAAGCTCTAACTCATAGAAATAAAATGAGAAGAATTGGATTATCATGTGCATGATAATTCAATTGTACCATTTAGAACCTTTGTATACTTAGGGATGAAAGAGAAAATGTAATCAGGGATGCCCATACATCTCTCATTTATGGTCAATTCAGTAGGATAGTGGTATGGCTGTAAATATATATTATTATTTTCCCATCGAATGAAACATTTTCCAAGTATGTAAAAGGGTTTTTTTTGTGTGCCACAAGTAAGCCCGGAAACAAAAAGTTGGGGTTATATACACCACTTCCAACACCTTCTCAACCATGTGGTGTGTGTCCATGGTTTTTGTTGGTGGTTTGCCTATGTCTAGAAGAGGTCATGATTATTTTTTATGCTTCAGTGGATATGTTCAATAATATGTGTATCTTAATGCCTTGTAAGAAGAAAGTCACAGCTGATCAAACATCATAATTTCTCTTTAATAAAGTTTGGGTTCATTTTTGGGCTTCCTACATCTATTGTATCTTATTGAGACTCTTCGTTCTTGGGGAAAAATTTATATTCTGGGATATAATTGACACTAAGTTAAATAAGAGCATTATTTTTTCATTCACAGACCGATAGGAAAACATAGGTGGTGAATAGGACAATGGTACATTTTCTTCGAGGGTATTGTAGTAAACATCCTAAGTTGTGGATGAATAGTTTCACTATGTCCAACATGTCTAACAGCAATGCATTCTTCTACCTCGACATCTCCCTTTGAGACATGTTTATGGAATTTTCCTAAATCACCTATAGGATTTTTCTTCGAGTGAAGAAAGTAAAGTGGGATGGAAAAGATTATTTAAAAGATAAGAGAGGTTCATTCATAGGATCCATTAGGTACATCAATGTACATGTTAGGAAAACAGATCATGGAGCACAAAATAAAACAAAATGCGTAATGTAAAACACGTATATACACACACACATAGAGACACATATATATGTGTTTTACCCAGTGTGGGCTATGTCCATAAGAGAAATTGTCATGTCCTTCATTTTTATTATCCAAATGAACGGATACAACTTGCTAACTCAACCGGATGTAACTTCCTCTTATTTCTCTGAGTCTCCTCTCTCAGAATACAACATTCACACACACACACACAACCAAAATAAAATTTCATAAGAGAGAGTGTTTCCTTTTAGAGAAAAACCCTAAAAGTAACTTAGGCCATATTTGTGACCTTATAATGGATGGTCTAGATTGACTAATGCAAATTACACATTTTACAAGGAAATTTTTCCCCCATTAGGGAATGGGGTCCAAGAACCACTGAAACAAACCTCTAAATCAAGAATATAATCAGTTTCCACAACCAATTTCCACTCACTTGGAGATTGATCATAAAAACTCCACTATTGTTGTACTTGCTGGACTATAATCAACCTTTAATCAAAAATATCATATTAACCTTTTATTCTACACCAAATGAAACCAAGAAGGAACTTACTTTTATCCCATACTCCCTTTGTTAACATGTCTATAGGATTCTAGCTAATATGTAATTCTTCCAAATTCAAATGTCCATCTTCCAAGAAGGATCAGATGAAATGGTGTACCTGAGTTTTATCTTATTAGTCTTTGAATGGAAGGATGATTTATTTGGAATAAATTTCACTCCTCACCATCACAAGACAAACTGCTATTCTCATGTTTGTTTCCTCAGTTCCCCATAAACCTCTATAACCAAATAAATTTTTTAATAGCCTTTGTAGCAACAACATACTCTACTCTGTTGTTGAAAGTGAAATGACCTTTGCAGCTTTGAAATCCAACTTCTCTAATCTAGTTCCACCTATAGTAAAAGTCCATACCCATGTGGTTCTCCTCCCACAATATTTTCACCTTCCATATCTAAATCAACTTATCCTTGTAGAACAGTTTCTAACCCTCCAAAACATAATGAAAGTAGAAGTACCCTCAAATCTTTGAGAATCCAATCTTTACCACTTCCCAATGTCTCACCAGATTGTTCATACCTTCTCACAACCCCATTGCATGTGCAATATATGGTTCTCAGGAAACCATCACATACATTACCAACTAGTGATTTAGAATAAGGGACCCTAGACATGTATTCTATATCTCCTCCTGTGTCTTGGGGACACATTTCCGTAGGTAATTTGAAATGGTTGGCCAAAGGTGTAAATTAACCTGTTTTCATCTCACATCTCTAAACCTCCAACACATCTCTATGCACTCACCCATCTATGCATTCACCCAGAGACAAAGTCAATTCTAGATTTTTCCCATCTCTTTGCTATTCTACTCAACATTTTCTTTGCAGCCAAATCCTTTTCCATCAAAAAAAATGAATTATCTTTTATTTATTGAGAAAAATTATATCTTGCATATTAGACCTCCTTAAATGTGCATGTCACTCCACATATAATAGCACGATAATAATCCATTCATTTTCTATCCTTTTTAAAATAAACACAAGTGGTCGAGACATCTACTATAACCTTGTTCTCACATAAACCTATCAAACTTAAATACCACTGTAGATTTCTTTAGTCCATAGAATCTCTTCTTCAACCTGCATACCTTATTCTCCTTTCCTTTGACCTCATAACGTTGCTTCCTCGTGATATAAATCTCTTCCTCCAAATCCTTTAGAGAAAAATCATTTTTTACATCTAACTATTCAAGATGCAAATCTTCTACTACTATAAGACTTAAATACCTAATTGAAGTCATATTAACAAAAAGAAAAAATATTTCATCAAAATATATACCTTTCTTTTTGTGCAAACCCTTCACAAATAAGTCTATCCTTGTACCATTTTTTTCCTCCATCTTATTCTTTCAACTTGTAAACCTATTTATTTTGCAATGCTCTTTTTCCCTCAGAAAACTAAAACCAATTCCTGAGTCTGTTTATTTACCAAGGAATATATTTCCTCTTCACTTTGCTCCCACTTCTTTTAGGGGTGCTCCACCTCATTGCCTCTCTATACCCATCTGCTCACCAAATACAACAATAAATAATACAAATGTGGCTGAGGCATCGCTCGTGGGGTCTACTTAACTTGGTATATCTCTAACAACACTTGTAGCTTGAGGTACCTGCCTTCAAGTTGTTGTACATTTTGATTTGCCGGGTACCTTTGGAATTTATTTTTAGTGATCTCATCAAGCATTGTCTATTCTCGTTTTTTCTTTTTCCATTTCTTTTCCCCTACAACTCATATTTGTACATGACATTCTCATTGAATATGACATCTATACTCCCACAATTTTTTGATTTTCATAATCTCATAATCGATAACCAAATCATTAACACCATATCCACAAAGGTACACTGATTTTCCCTCAAGCTTGTTCTATTTTCTTTATCATCATGGACAAATGCTTCACAAACCGAAAGTATTCAAAAATAATAGTTTACCTTACCTTTCCATGCCTCTTCTAGAATTCCACCATCCAAATAGATTGAACGTCCTCTATTTATTAATTAAACAAAAATATCTATAACATCTATCCAAAAATGAAAGGAAAACCCAACATCCAATCTCATACTCCTTGCGTGATTCATGATTGTCTTATTCATCCTTTTCGACACACACCATTTTCTTGTGGTGTTCCTTGAACTGCCTTCTCTCTACTTGGGTCCCCATTAAATAACAATAATCATCAAACTCCATGCCGCATTATTCACCTCCATTTTCTGATTTGAGAGACTTAAAACATTTTTCTATCTAATTCTCAACCAAAGCTTTTAATTTCTTAAAAGTATCAAAAACATCATATTTTTGTCGAATGAAATGTAAACCCAAATTTTTCTAGTTGTGTACTCACACAGTAACATAATAATGAGATCCCAAGAGATGTGATACATGACTAGTCCCCATACATCTATATGCGCAAGCTATAACCTTTCACTCTCTTTTCTTTTCTGACTTTGAGAAATATGACTCTCTTATTTTCCATAAACACAATGTTTCACAGAAATCCAACCAATTCCATTTAAGATCCGAAACAAATTCATTTTTTAAAGTATATTCATCCCCTTATCACTCATGTGTCCTGCCTATGATGCCACAATTTTTTATTCACTCCTATAGAATCTAAATAGATAGAAGAAACACATACCAATACATAAATACAATGTACCTACCTTCTCTCTCTTTGCTATCACCAATGATCCTTGGTGACCTTCCAAGGCCTTATCCAGACATTATAGATATACAAATATCTACTCTCCAACTTCCCTCATGGAAAATAGATTTTTCCTTATAACTGGTACATGTCTTACCACTTTCAAAAACCATTGGTTTCATTTTTGCTTTTTTCCTTTCCTATTCCAACAATTTTCCATGGTTCATCATCACCCAAATGAACCTGCTTTTAAAATCACCTTGAACATAATCTATAGAAAATGTTTCCTATGGGGTATGGCATCAAATGAAGCCCCTAAATATACCACCAAAGAATAAGAGCCATTATCTACAAAGAATCAACTATCTCTTAAATGTATCACCTATTACATTTTCTTCTCTTAATTTTTCTTATTATTCATCTCTTTGTTTCTTTGAGCTCATAAATATTTCTTTAGATGTCCTTCCTCCCATAATTTTAGCACTCTATCTTTCCTCCCAAATTGGATTTGGATTTTACCTTCCTAGAATTCTCGTGGTTCCATGTTCCCTTTCCCTCTATCCTTTTGTCTTCACCCTGTTCTCCATGTTTAATGCATTACCTAGTGTCCCACATGTGCTTTTCCATCACATATCTTCGCTAAGGATAACAATTCAACAACCTCATCAGTTTTTAAAGTGTTTGAACTAGAGATAGTTACTTATAGCCATGACTGTAAAGGTCTCCACTCATGCATCGGAACACTTATTATTTCGTGACACTTTCTCATAAGTGTCTGGACCCTTTTATGTTAGACCTTTTATATTTGAGTATGATGTGATTGATAGACGTGCTGGACTGGCACTATTTGATGTGTAGACAGTTATTGATTCGGTTTTATTGAGTGTGTAAGGTTTTGGAACTTGAGGGTGCAGAGATATAACTCCCTTGGACCTCGACTCCAGCCGTGGGAGTGTGCTTTTGGGATATGTTTTATTATGATGTTTCATTTGATTTGGATGTTTTGATGTCGGCATTACATGATTATTGGTGATGCAAGATGACGATAGTTTGCCGAATTTGCACTCACATAAGGGAGTAAGGGGCCACACATCGACATATGAGGTTGAGGGAGAGGGGTGGACAGTATCCCTACATCACTGCTAGCACTCCCACTGGCTCAAACTCAGGTTAAATGACACCTAGTCTAAGAGACCACTTATGCCGCGGAGGGTCGATCACAAAGTTTCACGAGCGATCTCTAAGGTGCAATAAGGTTGGGGTATTATTCCTTAGAGCCCTTAGGCCTGAATTAGTTCACCTCAAGTGAGTATTTTCACCTGTGGGTTATAGAGGTCTACCAATCAGCCTGGGCCATGAAGTGGCACCCTTGGAGCATCGTGGCAGGAATCCCTCGGCGCTGGCTCCACAAGAAACTCCGCTGGCGAAAGTGGCACCCTTGAGCACGTGGTGCATCCCGAAGAGCATCACTAAAAGAAATTCCAGGCGAAAGTGGGTTCCTTGATGACACGTGGTGCTAATTAAGGAACGGGCCATGACAAGGTGGTTGTTGAAGGATTCAGCTTAATTAGCCCTAAGTCTTCAAGACCAAATCAAACCTTTACCTTACCTCCTTAACTAATCGTCAGCTTCTAGCTTAGAATCTAAACCAAGCCTAAGACACATTCTAGAAACCGGGGAAATTTGGTGTGGCTTTAACAAATGAAAATTTAAAAAAGGGGGAAAACAAAAACCTTAATTCATCACCCTCTCTTTACTCTTGTCTACTTAATAAAACTAACCTCCATCTTCAGATCTTCTAGTGTCCATCTCCCTTGTACTTTTCTAGTTCACTTTACCACATTGCCATCCCTCCTCAGAACTTTCCTTTATTCATTTGTAAAACATTACTTTTCCCATATACCGGTTTGAATTTCGCTAAATCTCTCTCCTTGATCGTGAAAATACAAATATATTAATGGTAAATTAAATGTTGAATGCATGTTTATTAATAGATAAATGAAAATATATATATATATATATATATATATATATATATATATATATATATATATATATATATATATATGTATATTTTATTATAAAACAAATTATAAACCAATAAAGTTAAGCATGTGGGAAAAGGGAACAAAAAATAAAATATATAAACTAATAATATGTAAAAAAGGGGGAAATAAATAATAATAAAAAATGGGTAAATAAAAAAAAAATAAAAAAATGAGTTTTTTTTTTTTTTTTTTCGATAATTTTGGAAAAAATAAAAATAAAAATGAAAAGCTGACATAAAATGAATTAAAACTAAAAAAAGAAAAATGAGGAAAGTCAAAAGGAAGGGGGAACCTAAGTAAAAACAAGAATTTAGGGTTTGAGCTGGATAAAGGAAAGGAGGAGGAAAAAGGGACCTTAAGCAAGATTGGAATTGTTATGGGAGTAAATAGAGACCTGACCGATTCTCGGTAGGAGTTGGGGAATCCTTAGCATATCGTGGAGTGTAGCTCACTTTGGAGGCTTAGCCGAGAGCTTGTGACTGGTTGTGTGTGGCCCCTTTGGCAATTCTGGGGTTGAGGGGGAAGAAGAGTACCCCTCAGCGCCATCGGGAGGTACCCTGCGGATCCATTATGGGTCGCAAGTGCTTCGGAGCAGAGCGAGGGAGCAAGGAATAGCGCGCGTTTATCAGCGCTGCTGCATGTTCAAACCGGCAGAGTAGAAGGCATAGCAATTCATTGTTGCGACAGGAAGCGTTCTTGTTAGAAATGTTGTTTTCCTCGCCCTCCATACTGTAAAGGGGGTTTTCAGAAGAATCCTTGTTGTGGGTTGAGGGATTAGGTAAATCTATTGTGAGTTATGCTATTTCGTTTTGGCGCCGTGGGTGGTTTTTGTTTTCTTCCAAGAGATTTACGATGGTTACAAAGTAAGCATTTGTTATGGGCGCTATACTTCTGCTATAATGGTATCATATGAGGGATTGCTCCTTTTTCCATCGCGTTTATTTTATTCTTTTCCTTCAATGGGTTTTTGAATGCACAGTGGGCAAATTTCGTGCAGTGGGGTTCCGTATGTTTTGATGCAGTGGGCAGTCTACCTGCGGTTTTTCCCCTTTTTTCTTATAAACCATTTTTGTTTATACCGTGGGCAAACTGTTAAGAGGGCTTTCTCCACATACGTTGCTGGGCGTACACCCATTTTTCTTTATACAGTGCCTTTACATCCTATGAGCGCGATCCTTCATGGGCATTTTTCCTTGTACCTTGGTATCATCTCTTATTGTGGTATATGTCCGCCTATCACGCTGGACTGCTGGCAAAGAAAAAATAAAACCCGAGTTTTAAGTAAGTCGGTCGGTTAGCGCTTCCTTTGAGTCTCTCAGAGGCTGCTGATTCTGTGGGCTTTATCAATCCACGGTGGGAGTTTGCATCTACCAGGTGTTCCCTTACCCTAGTTCTTTTCCTGACATTTTGATGAGTGACTCTTGATATGATTGTCGGGTCGCCGATTGACTGGCGGGACTGTTGTTGAATCTTATTACGTGTAGTTGGGAAAAAGAAAAATATATTAAGTTTCATACTTTAAAAATGTAAATCACTTTTATTTGTGGAATAGTCAAATTTTTACTTTTAAATGTGGATTGATGCCTCGATTACATCAATCGATAAAGCCCGGTATAGACAGCGGTCTCTCTCCGCGGTATGCTATTTTATCTCAACCGTGGCCGGAATCACCGGAGAGTGCTAAGGAGGCTAGTGCTCCATGGGCTGGCGTCCCCGCTTGAACGCTTTCGATCACGCCCGGTGTTTATGCGCTATACGATGCACGCCCTCGGATGTGGTCTCTTATTTCTCTGGTTGCCCATCTTTATTGTACGAACAGCCCGTAATGGCGACAGCCCCCGGGCTCGCTTTGGCTACAAGGATCTATGTAAATGTTTTATTACCCTCATATAAAAACGTGAGTAATTTATTGAAGGAAAAAAACACAAAAAAATTTTCTGTCATTCAGAAAATGATTGCCATTTCCAATATTAGAAGCTCCAACCCTTCAGAAAAAGAGACCCTACGTAGTTTAATTTTTCCCAGAAAGATTGATTAATTCAGAAAAAACGATTTTTTTATTTCACAAGGATAATTCATTTAGAGGGGCCCTCACGTTGCCTCGCTCAAATACCGGGTCAGCGAGTCATAAATTATGAGGTTATGATCCCTATTGTCCACAAATCCCTCGACAACATATCCATCTTTGAAAAAACGCCAAACTGTAATATAACCTGAACGTATCAAATTGTCGTCGGCCAGTCTTTTCCTCGTTGTTAAATCGTTGTTCATTGTCCCTGCGCCCTAGGTCATAAATATCACCAAATTATTGCCTGATCCTCACTTTCCTCGTTTTGGTAAATCATTAATTCGCATGGCATGTTGTTGTCTCAAGAAGTCGGTTGAACACGCCGTCCCTTTTAAGCATAAATTTATTCCGTTGATTCCTTGGGGTTATGGTGCTTCTTGAATCACCTGCCAATAATGCGATTTGATTTCAATATCGGCTCAACCACAATTAGGTCAGGTGACATTTAGGGTTTTTCCTATTGACATTGTTAGCTGCAGTGTAGGAGATTTTTAATGAAAACGTTAATGCAAGTCTATTCGCAATGATAGTAACAGATTAAATGTAATGGTAAAATTATTATAATAATATTGTTAATGGACCGCTCATAACAAGGCGTAATTGCAATGATGAGATATACCTCAAATGCAATAGTAATATTGTTAATGGAAGATTACTTTGGTAGGAATTGTAATGATAGGAATAGTTTAATTTAAATTGAAATTTTAATATCTTTAATTGAATCAGTGAATGTCAGAGACATGACTTTTGCACGTTAAGGCTTTTATGGGCAAGCAGCTAATACTATTAAATGGAAACGTTAATCCTAATAGAAACACCATGATAAGAATTAGTTTAATGCAATAAGATATTATTAAATGCATGTTCATGTCGGTAGAATTGCAGCTATCTAAGGTTTAAAGGCGAGAAGTAACATTATCAATTGCGTTAATGTAGGTAGAATTGCGAAGGAGTAACCGCTGAATCCATATAGAATAATATTAATTGAATGTTCATGTTGATAGAATGGCAATGATGAGTAATAGTTAAATGAAATGGTGATATTGTAATTTAATGTTAAATGTTAGTAGAATTGCAAAGATAGGAATAGTTAATACAATAGTGTCACTACTTAATTGAACGCTCTTGAATGTTCATGTTGGAAGAATGGCAATGGTAAGTGATAGTTTAGATGCAATAGTAATGTTATTAATTGAATGTTAAGGTTGGTAGAATTGCAATGACAATTAATTGTGTAATTGTAATAGTAATAATACTAATGGAATGTTGATATTGTTAAATGAATGTTTAGTTCGCAATGTTGTTATTGACTTAAATTGAAGCGTTAATGCTAATGAATGATATTGCAATGTTATTAATTGTTAGGTTATGGGAAGTATGGAAATATTGGTTTAAGGTGCAACATTGGTACTTGGTTCCATTGCAGGGATAATGATGTTAATCTACAGTGCTAAGGATAAATGCTTCGCTGCAATATTAATATTTGCTTAGTTGCCATGGTAACACTAGTTAAATTGCAAGATTAATAATTGTTTTAATTAGCATGTTAATAATGAGGCCAATCGCAATGTTAATAATTGTTTACTTGGAATGTTCATGATGGAGAGTAAATTGCAAGGATAATGTTCGTTTAAATTGAAGTGTTGATGACAATGTCTAATTTGCAATGCTATTGTTGTTAGGTTACTAGAATTGTCTAGTAATAAACGGGTAGGAAGGGCAAGTTAATGAGGAGAATGTAATGTCGGGGTTTACCATTAGGGTATGGACGTCGTTGCTCATTGATGGCAATTGTTAGTAAAATGCAATGCGTCGTGCTTATTGTTGTCCCTGGTCTCGTAGTACTTGGTGTTTTGTATTGCGTAGGCTATCCATGTCGGGCGGGATGTAAACTCCTCTTGTAGCTTAGTATTTGTGTCTGTGTGTAATCTGGTGGAAGGAATCTAGTGCCGTATCAACAGTCTCAGGCTGTTTAAAGGCACAGTTCCACTCTTGCGACACATTCTGAGCCGTATCAGTAGTCTCGAGCTGTTTAAAGGCACAGTTCCACTCTTGCGACTCTACTGTCGGAGTCCTTCATTCTGTGATAGTACTGTGCCTAACCCCTGGTGTCTGTCTCTACCTACAGCCATTAGTTGCCCGCCTCCTATTTGGGGGCGTGTGCTTCTTGTTGTCTCTATGATATGTTGAGTTGTCTTGATTGTGTTCGTCTTACTTGCGTCTTGTTGGTTCGAGTGTTGACATAGATGTCCTTAGCTAGGAGGGTTGTTACATATGGTATCAGAGTCGGTTCGACCCGCGACTTGGGGTTCGTTGCGGCTTTCATCGACATGAGTTGGTTTTATTATATTGTTTCTGATCGATTTGATTGTGTGGGTGCAGGTAATCATGGTTAGAGGACGTCGCGGAGGCAGATGACGGGGTGCTAGAGAGGAGGCAAGACGCCTCCAGCAGCGTCCACGCCTGAGGGGTCTAACCCCCAGGGAGGTGAGCAGGTGCTCGGACAGGAACACATATCAGTTGGTGATGTGGTTGGGATGATGATATCCTTCCAGTGCATGTCCGAGGCTCTGATCAGACATTTGGATAGAGACAAGGCCAGGGCGCCGACACCCCCTGAGGTTCTGCCGCGCGCACCGGCCGTCACAGGTAGCATTCACCGTGAACTCAAGAAGGTAAAATTTCCCGAGTTCTTTGGTGCCCCGGACGGTGCCAACGCCGAGGCATGGTTAGAGAATATGGCGATGTGCTTTACACTTCACGATTATACCTCTAACATGAAGGTCCGCATGGCGGTCTTTCAATTGAAGGGGAGAGCTCTTCTATGGTGGAAGACGCTCCTGCCGCAGGTGAACATGGCTGTGGAAGACGTGTCATGGGAGCTGTTCGAGGAACAGTTCCAAGAGAGGTACCTTTCTAACGAATTCATTGAGCGTCATCTCAACGATTTCAACGCGCTACGACAGGGAGGTCGTACGGTGCCCGAGTACAAGGCACGTTTTATGGAGCTAATCCGGTATGCTCCGCACCTTAACACAGAGAAGGTCAAGGTCAACAGGTTTGTGTTTGGCCTTAACAGCAGTCTGCATGCCAAGGTTAGGATATTGATGCCCCAAACCTTGCACAACGCGGTCCAAAAGGCCCTCATAGCCGAGGAGGAGCTTATCAGCGGGGGTCAGACCAGGACTCCAGCGAGACCCACAGGGCAGAGTTCATTGGGG
>SNQJ01S0243292.1:2756-13341 GCA_010110895.2 Picea sitchensis
TATTCAATTTATCAATAATGAGAAGTGACCATGGGGCATGTATTGGGTCCCCAGTGCATAAATATGCATAGCTATGAGGTTTGACCAAATCTATAAATTTCCCTCCCAACTCGCACAACTTTGGTTGAACATTTTCAAATTTTGAAAGAATATGAAATGGTTTTCTATTTTACTAGACGTTGTTCTTTTTAAGTCTAAAGTGAATTGATCCTTTCAGCTCAAAACCTTTTCTTCTGCCACTATTACAAATTTCTAGGGATGTGACATATTTTTGCATTTATCTGCACCTGTTGTGCCTTATATGATCATCCCAACAACAATTATGAAAAAAATTTAGGCTTATCAAAAAATACCTTAGTGATCCTTGTGAAGTTATGAGACTCAACATGTTGGTTTCTTGAAACTTAGGGACATGGATTTGGGAACGTTAGGTGATTTTTGAAGTGATTTGCAAGGAGGCATCAAACAATACTCTTGTTCTTTTGGTTGAAATTCTATATTCAAGAATCACATTGTGTAAACTTGAGGAAATAAAAAAGAACATAGCTTCCCAACATGACTAATGCTCATGCTCAAAGTAGTTCTATAAGATACTTTTGTTGAAGTACTTGCATAAAATTATCCTAATTGAGCTTCCTCTCTTACTCGGCTTCAACATGATGTTGGTTTTTCCACTATAAGGAGACACTTCAACATGGATTTTAATGAAAAAATTCCTTTATGGTTTCTTTCGTAGTGTTACAACAAAATATAGCACCCACAAAAGTGTAAAGTCCCAAGAACCAAGGTGATAGCTTTGTGTAACTCAGGAATGTTTCCCACTATCACCTCAACAACTCTTCCTCTCACTTTAGGCTATCTCTTCTCTAGCACAAGGGGGTATGTATAAAGTAGGAATATCAAGGTTATGGAATGGGTTTTGATATTATGGTAGTTGTGGGAGGTATTAACCTCTACATGTAACCTTTGACGATACTAGAATATTTTGGGAATCAAGAGAAACCCTAAAACGTTGGATAATAACCCTAGAAAACAAGTCTGCTCAGTAAAATATTTAATATTGAGTTATTATCCTCCATAAAGAGAATTCAACCTAGTCAAGTGAGATAGAGTAGTGTAAATAGAGGGCACTAGAGATCATTTTACACTCACTAACTCACAACTGCATAAGACTAGTGGTGTGCAAGTTTGGAGAGGGACTGCAGTTGCAACTGCTGCAACTAGGATTTTGGATTTTGGTTGGAAGTGGTCCCTTAGTTACGGTTTTTTTCATGTCATGTCAAGGAAAGGTAAGGATTGTTTCATGTCATGTCAAGGAAAGGCAAGGCATGGCATTTCAAGGCAAGGAAATACATGTCAAGGAAAGGCATGGCTTGTCAAGGAAAGACATGGAAAGGCATGGCATATCAAGGAAAGGAAAGGCATGGCATGGCATGTCAAGTCAAGGAAAGGCATGTCAAGGCAAGGCATGGCATGGCATGTCAAATCAATGCAAGGCATGACTTGTCAAGGAAAGGCTAGGAATCGCATGTCAAGGAAAGGCATGCCATGTCAAGGCAAGGCAAGGAAAGGAAAGGAATGTCAAGGCAAGGCATGAAATGTCAAGGAAAGGCATGTCAATGCAAGGAAAAAACTATCAAGGAAAGGCATGTCAAGGCAAGGAAATGTGTGTTAGGTTAAGGCATGACAAGGCAAGGAAAGGAAAGGAATGTAAAGGCAAGGCATGGCATATCAAGTCAAGTCATGGCAAGGAAAGACATTACAAAGAAAGTCATGGTAAGGTATGAAAACACATGGAAAAGAATGACATGTCAAGGAAAGGAAAAAAATGTCAAATAAAGGCATGGCTTGTCAAGGAAAGGCATGTCAAGGCAAGGCAAGGCGTGCCAAGGCAAGGCAAGGCTTATCAAGGAAAGGCATGGATTGTCAAGGAAATTCATGTCAAGGAAAGGAAATACATGTCAAGGTATGGCATGGCATGTCAAGGAAAGGCATGGAATGGCAAGGAAATACATGGCATGGAAAGGCAAGGCATGTCATGTCAAGGAAATTCAAGGCATGGGATGTCAAGGAAAGGAAATACATGTCAAGGAAAGGCATGGTTTGTGAAGGAAAGGAATGGAAAATCTAGGAAAGACATGACATGTCAAGGAAAGTTAAGGCAAGGCAAGGCATGTCATGTCAAGGTAAGGAAAATCATGGCATCCCAAGGCAAGGAAAGACATGTCAAGGAAAGGCATGGCTTTTCAAGGCAAGGCATGGAAATTCTAGGCATGACATGTCAAGAAAAGGCATGGCATGTCAAGGAAAGACAATACATGGAATGTTAGGGCAAGGAAATGAATGGCATGTCAAGGTGAGGCAATGGCATGTCAATTCAAGACAAGTCATGTCAAGGAAAGGAAAGACATGTCAAGACAAGGCATGGCATCTCAAGGCAAGGAAAGGCATGGGATGCCAAGGCAAGGAAAGGAAAGGCATGTCAAGAAAAGGAAAGACATGTCAAGACAGGGCATGGCTTGTCAAGGCAAAGCATGGCAAGGCTAGGCATGGCATTTTTTTATGATCTTTAAAAACGTTTATTAGAATTGTTAAATGATTTACATCATTGGAATGGAATCTTAGTTGTAACTTATTTGAAATTTTATTATCGTATGTGCACTTTCATATGATATAATATGATTATTGTTTCATTTCATATGTTGTAATATTATATATATAACAAATAAATTAATTATTACATGAAATAAATAATAACTTTTCATTCTAAATGTTGGCTTTTGTAGAACAAGGATCTTCCAGAAGATCTAGATCATCCTCAATAAATAGATCCATATCATGACGTTGGGTCCAGTGCTAAGATGGAAGATGATGCTCATGATGAAACATATATAGATGACAATGATGTTGATACTGATGCAGATGATGATCATCATCATAATCACGATGGTGATGATGATGAGGCAATTGTTGGTAGCAACAAGTGGCATTCTTGATCATATAGACTGCAACATGGATAATTTTTTATATATTGTTATAATTCCTATTTTCATGGTTATTATCATATGTATCATTTTCAGAGCCTCTAGTACCATATTATTGAGTTGTATCATTTTGACATGTTTCATGTTGACTTATATTGTTTGGATATGATGTATAATATTGACTTGTATCATTTTGTCTAACATAATTTATCATTTTTATTTATATCATTTGTACATGATGTATCATTTTGACTTATGTCAATTGTTGGACATGTATCATTTTCATATGTTATTGATCTATTGGCATATATATTTGAATTTCACTTGCTTTAGTTATATCTGATGATGATCTTATCAATATTGACTTGTCAATTTTTATATATTGAAAGTGGTTGATGATTTTTGGATGCATATTTATTATGTGTGATGGTTTTGATTTAATGCTAATGATTGATGTTTTCAAATTCACTTAAATTATAGATATTTGACTCACTTGTTTTAATTATAGATGATGATCATGTTATAATAATTGTCTTTTTATTTTATATATAATGGATGTTGTAGATTCTATTTTGATGGAGATTTAATAAGTATAATGATTTTGTTAATTTGTATGGATGTTTGTTCCCCTAAAAATTATTTATAAATGTTATCCTATAAAAAATTTCAAATGCATTTATATGAATTATTGAATAATCATATAAGTTATTTAAGAGGCATGCTATATTTAACTAATTAAATTGAAATAAAACATATTAAAATAATAATTGTAAGAAAAACAAGAAGCATTTTTGGAATCAAGAAAGGAAGCAACAATGGAATTCAAATTGGAATAAAAATTGGAAGCCACACCAGAAGCAAAACTGGAAGCCAAAACGAGAAGCAAAACTAGATGTAAAACTAGAAGCCAAACCAAAATCCAAACTGGAAGAAAAATTGGAAGCCATATCAGAAGAAAAACTGGATGTAAAACTGGAATCCAAACCAGAATCCAAAATGGAAGAAAAATTGGAAGGCATATCAGAAGAAAACATGGAAGCAACACCTGGTGCTATTCCTAGTGCCAAACTAGAAGAAACACCTGGCACTAAACCTAGTGCTATTCCTGGTTCCAAATTGGAAGAAAAATTCGAAGTCATATTGGAAGAAAAATTGGACGTAAAACAATAAGCCAAACTAGATGCAAAAATGGAATAAAAATTGGAAGGCATATCAAAAGAAAAACTGGAAGCAACACCTAGCACTAAACCTAGTGCTAATTCCAACTCTATTCCTGGCACTATTTATGCTGCTAAATTTGACGCTATTATTGGCGTTAAACTTGGCACTACTCCTGGCACTATTTATGGTTCTAAACTTGACTCTATTCTTGGCGCTAAACTTGGCACTACTCCTGGCACTACTCCTAGTGATATTCTTGGTGTTATTTCCCTGGCATGAAATCTGGTGCTAAATATGTCACAATTATAAAAAGTACATATTGTGCCTAGTTTTTCACCGGAAAATGTGTCAAATTCATGAACTAAAATACATTAAATTCTGGAGCTATTTTAGGCGTTAATTGCATATTCAGTTGTAGTGATTCCTAACATTCTAAGTCATCAAAACTATAGTGATCTTTGAAAAATTCTCCTTATGAATTTTTAGCATCAAAAAAACATTATAAAGAAATCTAAGAAATCTCTTACCTTTCTTAAGGTATGGTAGACCAATTTTTATATCATTCGATGCTAACCATCATCATCATATAAGAATATTTTACTAAATTTATTTGTAATTTAGATAAATAAATTTAAATGTTAGATTACCATCTTTGAACAATAAATTTCTATTTTATAAAGAAATTTACATGGAAAACATAAGCTCAATTTTATATAGACATTAATATTAATAAAAAAGGAGTCCATATTTCAAAAAATTCTATATCATCGTTAATTCCTGCTAGCACATCTGATTAAGGAGTTGGTTTAGTGTTGTAGGAAACCCGAGTTTAATATCCTTACGGTGTGTTTAGTTAGGAGGAGACACCCAAAAATACAACTATATTAAGGGTTAGTGCTGCCCAATCTGGGTTCCATCTGCAGGTCATTTTGACAGATTAGATGCCCTTGCATTGTGGTTTCTTAACCAATGGTTGAAATGTTCACCCTGCAAGTGACGAACATTTCTAACCGCAAAAAACTATATATCATCAATATAATAGTTTATTAGTTATATAGTATCTTTTATATCATATAAGCCTATGAAATCATTGTTTAATGCATATTTAATTTAAGGCGTTGTCTAATTGTTCTACATTTTGTTTTTTTTCATTGGAAACTGAGGACTTAAATTTGCACAAAATCACAATATTTTGTTGTTTAAATTGCATTTTTAATGTAGAAATGGATTTAGTGTGCTGAAAAACGCTTGGGGTACCTGAATTATACAGAAATAACCACTCAAATTTGTAGATCGAACAATCTCTTATCAAATTTCAGACAAATATCACCAGAAAATATCCCCGAAAAAAAACCAAAACATAAAACATTTATCCTACGACATAATTTAACGTTATTTAATAGAATTAAATAATGCATTTATTCCAATGTATATGTTAATGTTAGATATTTATACATTATTCATACAAAAAATAGGAAGAAAATTGTTTAATATAACTTATTAAAATTTTGAATTCAAATTTATGTATGCTTATAATTGTTTGATATAACTTATTACAATTTTGAATTCAATTTTGTGTATTCTTATAAATATTAAAGGTGACCATTTAAGTGATCTACTTGATATTGCGAATGTGTGTATTGATTATAAAATGAACCATTTTTGTATCAATCTAAAACAATAATAAAAAAAACGTATATTCATAATTATAATTATAAATAATTTAAGTTAAATTAAATTATTAATTAATTAAATTTATTAGTATTTATAATAAGTTGTAAGAAAATAAAGTTAATGAAAAATATTATAAAAAGTTTGAATTCCACATTATTAGAATTATACTTTTTTTTCCTTATAAAAAATAACTTTATATTCTCCAAAGAGGAATATGCATGCGTTACAATCCAAATTTATGGCCTTAGTCATGATTGCTACATTATTAGTTTAAAAAAAAAAAACCTCTTTCCTTTTCGACCTCACTCTTACCTATCTACTTAAATGACCGTCTGACATGATTCCTCATAGTCAAAATTCCATTTCTTCTCTTTCTACACTGTCAATATATTCATAGATTTTGAAACCTTTGATTGGAAGAATAAGAGTTGTTATAAGAGGGTGCTAGAGATCATTCATCACTTGGATGAATTAAGTGGCACCCAGTTCTTCACTTGGAGTACTATAAATAAGAGGGTGCTAGAGATCATTTGACACACTCACTGTCATAACTGCACAAGGACAAGTGGTGTGCATGATTGGAGGAGAGTTTCGCATGTTGCAGTGGTGACTTGGTCCTTGGTTATGGTTGGACTTTCTTCTTGGTACAATAGTTTTGGAGAGAGGTATTCTACCTTGGTTGTCTATTGGTTCCAGGGTTTGCTTCAGAAATTATTTTGTCTGTCAAGGTTAAGGTGCTCGGGGGTGGCCTTTTTTCCTATGGTTGGGTGACAATATTTCTATATTGTCTATGGTGAAATGAGAACACCTATTATTATAATAGGTTATGGTCCCACACTATCTTCATATAATATAACCATTGGAATGTAGATTGGGAGGATTTGCTCAATTGTAGTTGCAATTGCAGTCAAAGTTTTGTTGCAACAATGAAACCCTAACCCTTGTGTTGAGGTACCTTAAGCGAAGTGCTTGACCTAATTCCTGGATAACCTAGTGCGACATATCCTAGTGCACCTCCTGGTACTCTCAACAAGCCAAGACGTCAAGTTTGAGTTTTTGTTCAAAGTCAAAGGTTTACCAAGTCAAATTCAAAGGTTAACCAAGTCAAATTCAAAGGTTGACCAAGTCAAATTCAAAAGTTGACCAATTCAAAGTAGTCATGACTTACTCTATGAAGTCAAAAAACAAGTTAGAAGGGGATTCTAACTTAAGAGCATGGAATAAAAGGATTTACCTCATCCTTTCCAAGAATAAACTATTGGATATCGTGAAAGGCAAGATCATGGAACCACAGTTTGAAGTGGGAAAAAAGAAGGAACCTCAGAATGTTGCAGTTATGGATAAGTTCAATGACAATGAAATAAATGCTATGAGCATCATAGTGGGCTCTATAAAGGACCATTTGATACCATACATTTCTCATCTTGACTCATCTAAGAATATGTACGATGCCCTAACTAACCTCTTCTCAGTAAAAAATATTGGACAAGTGATGAGTCTAAAGAATGAGCTCCGTCACATGAAAATGAATGATGACAATATCATAAAATCATACTTTGTAAGAATATCTTAGTTAATAGATCAACTACAAGCTATTGAGGAAATCATTTCAAAAAATGAACTAGTAAATATAGTACTTAATGGCCTTCCCAAGACATGGGATGAATTTTCCACAAGCATGAACACAAGAACAAAGTATCCCACATTTGAAGAAATTTGGACTTGTTGTCCACAAGAAGAATCAAGGATTATCACAAAAGAGAAATACCAAAAGAAAGATGATGATCAATCATAAACAACAAAGTTCAAGAAATTCAAGAATAAGAAGAAGTTTGGCTCAAGGAAGAAACCAAATCAAGAAAATGATATGTCAAAAATACAATGCTTCAAATATTGAAAATTTGGTCACTACAAGAACCAGGTTCTTGAGTTAAATAAAGGAAGGAAACACACTAAGCAATAGTTTCCAAAGAAAAGGAACCCTCAAAGAAAGTCAAGCAGGATGAAGCAGACATTTTCTACTAGTAATGGTAACAATATTCTTCTGTAACATAATCCTCACACATACCATGTTTACATACATTTCATGTGTATCCATTTCTTATAAAATAATATGGTTAGTGTCAATGAAACAATACCTATGGGAGAAGAACAATATATGGATTTCCATTACAATGACTACTAGTAATGTATTTGAAAATGATGAAGTACGTTGACTACCTTTGGTGACAATCCCTGTGGAAGGTACTAAAATAAGTAACAAATTCCATATGGGACGCAATCAAAACCAAACTTGAAGAGACCCAGAAGGAATCATACTAGAAATAATCTGGTAATCAAGAGGAAACTATAATATACTTGTGACACATTACAGAAAGAAAGAAGGATTCAGAAGAAAGCATGGACTCCCTCAGATGGAGGGAGTTGATTGCATAATTCCAAAAGAAGAGAATGCATATTGATCATTCAGGCATGAAGCTAGGATTAGGAGGGAGATAATCCTCAATAATTTGATCCATTAAATAACCCATGAATACTATGAAGTATATGTCCATGTTCTTCACTAGAAATAACATCCATGATAACCAACATGTGTTCAGTTTGATTCTAGAAGAAGTCTTCTTCAAAAAGAAGCCTTGAATATCCTTGGTTGTCGATCTACATTTATGTTCCAATGACAAAAATAAGAAGTTGGAAACTTCATAAAGGAAGGACATATAATATATAGAATATTCCTTGTACTCCAACATTGAAGAGAAACATGAGGAAGAACATGAATATTCCAAGAAAGAAAGAAAATTTAGAACAACCAATTGAACCAGTTATTATATCGAGAATCATAAGACTACCAGCATGGTTTGAACCCACTAGAAGAAGTAAATCAAAAGGAATGGAAGGAAGTTGTGATGAATAAAAATTTATGTGAGAAATTATGAATGGAAGCATTGATATATACAAGGTGAGTTTCATAACTAGAGGGTTCTCCCAGAAGGAGGGAGAAGACTATGATGATAGTTTGTTCTAGTAACGAGATACACCTCTGATTGAGCCCTTATATCTCTTGCAGTATCCATGGGTTGGATTTTACATCATATGGATGCAAAGAATTTTCTTCTCAACTAAGTTATTAAAGAAGAATAATATTTAGAGAAACATCGGGGTTTTGAGGTATACCAGAAAGAGACCCATGTATGACGATAGAAGAAGACCTTGTATGGATTCAAGCAACCTGGTGTGGAGATTCTCATGTATAGTAGAAGCGTGGTGAAAACTTCCTATGACAAAGGAAGTGTATAAAAATTGTTCTTCAGAAGTACGGGATGATGGATTGAAAATCCATGGAAAACTCCCATAATGACATATCTGAAGAAGTTGAGAGACTTTGATCCAGTAGACCCATCCCTGTATCGATAATTGATTGGTTTCTTGATGTATTCAATGAATACTAGGATGGAAATTTTCTTATTTGTAAACATGTTGAACTAGTTCTAGGTGGAACCTAGCCATGAAAATTGAATAATTGCAAACGTTTGAGTTATGATATATCGATACATGGATTTATCGATTCATATTGGGAAGGGAGTGCAGATAACAAAAGAAACACTTCTTGGATATGTTTCAGTTTGATATTTTCCATGATATCATGAGATAACATGAAACAAAAGTTTGTTTCACTCAACACTGCATAAGCATAATAAAGTGCAGCTTGTGATGCTTGTATCGAAGCAGTATGACTCTGTAAGCCAGTTTCTGAACTGTTTGATTATGTTTTGGATTTGATCATGATATATTGTGATAACCAAAACTATGTGAAGCTCTCAAATAACCTAGTTTTCCATGACAGGTTGAAGCACATTGATATTAAGTACTATTTTTCTTCGTGATAAAGTCTAGAGGGGATAAGTGGTTCTCCATTATATCTCCACTAATGAGAAGATAGTAGATGTTTTGGTAAAGCCTATTTCCAAGATGAAAAGTTTGTGTACTTAAGGGACAAGTTGGACTCATGAAGATGACTTCCTTATTGGAAAGGGAAGTGATTACTTCATAGGTTGGGAGGGAGCATTGATATGTTATTGATATATGTAAAGTCATTTTCCAATTTGGAAAATGGTCCAAGTTGGGAAGTCACTTTCCAGTTCAGAAAATGGTCCAATATTTCTAATGGAAAATCATTTTCCAGTTCAGAAAATCATCCAGAATGGATAGTCATGGTCTAATAGATTATTGATGTACCATATACAATGATTCCCCTAGTGTTCGGTGTGGGGGAAAGTTCTAGGAAGATCATTCTCCTTCGAAGTCACTCTTAGAAGTGGTGAAGAAAAATGATCTTCCTCTCTGGGAAGTCATTATTTCAAATTTCACAGTTGTGAGTAGTTTCGAAGAATGGTCCAATGTAAGAGGTTGTTGTAGGACAATCATTTTCGTAGGAAATGGTTCGAACAATCATTCCTTATGGCAGAGTCATTCTCTCTAGGTTTCATTATGAATCATGCCAGAAGAATGGAATAGTTAGGTTGAATGGTCTAGGTTCAACAATTAGGGACAGTCATTCCCTAGGGAAGACTCATTCTCTCAAGGTTTCACTATGAATCATGTCAGAAGAATGGCCTAGTTAGGTTGAATGGTCCAGGTTCATAAATCAGGGATAGTTATTATTCTATGCTTGAGAAGAATAGTCCAGATAGCCCATGATTGATGTTTAACTTTTCATGGGAAGATGCTCTTCCATATCTCACAGATGTGAGTGGAAGAGTGGCCCA
>SNQJ01S0243293.1:2885-13341 GCA_010110895.2 Picea sitchensis
ACTCACTTTTCCTAAGTTTCACTTTATAATTCGAAAGTGACTTTACCAATATCATTTCCCTAACTCATCCGTCTAATGGTTTACGGGAAATTGTGTAAACCACCACGGTATTCTGACTGCCTAGGGGAAATGGGACATTACACAATAGCATCAATTTGCTGACTTTCTGGATGCTATAGCTCCTTCATCAGTTTTCAAGATGCACTTACTGCTACATCTTATCGTTTCATAGTGGAAACATTGGCTGATACATATCCGTTTGCTGTTTGATATTCTTAAAGTTTGGCAAATATGCATTGTGCTTGCGTCTCACAAATACACCCTTTTTAATTTGAAGTGCTTTTTCTTCTTGTATTTATTTGTTTGTGTACACTGTTTGTAATGAGTATTTCCTTTCTGTAGTTTCATTTGCGAACACCTAAATTTTGCACCACTACTTCATGTGCTTATTTGAATTATCAAGTAATCTGCTGAATAGATCTGGTGATTTCAAGGCTTTAAATAATGATGTCATTCAACTTTGAAAGTTATTCTGCACAAACCACATCAATTTTATGTGGAAAAAGTATAAGTGTTGTTATTTGTGTACATGATTACAGATCTGCAAATTCTGGAGTTTGGCAATTACTTTAAACAAGTTTGGGACAATATTGGCTTCCCAGGCTTTCATGGTCTTGCATCTATCATGGCATACTCCTTGGATTTGGGGCCGATCTAATTGATGTGTGGACACTTTCCCGAATGCAGTTTTTTCATCCTGTATCTGAATCTGCTTCCTTTAGGGCACTTTTCTAGGCTATAAATACTGGAGGAATGGAGGGTGTATCAAGCTCTTTGGTAGGTTCTTGTGCAGGGAGCTCTATAATTGTTCCATCAGGCATAACTGCAGACCAAATGAGTGCACAAAGTTGCCTTCCAAGTTCCATAAGAGCTGCATTGAGTTTTGTGTCAGGCCATGCTACACTAGAACAGTTGCAGTTTTTTCCCTCATATGGTGATAGTGCAGCATTTTGTCCGAAGAGATTAGATGATGGGTTAAATTTACATTGCGTTGGTTTAAAGGAAAATCCTATTGTAATAGAAGATGAGCAGGATGAGGATCTTATTTCTGTTTTGCCAATGCATATGGAATCATGCTTGGATTCATCCATTATGGAGAAAAAATCGAGAAATTATGTCCAGAAGCAAAATAATTATGTATACAAACGCAGAAAGTTACAGAGAAATTCAGTAACACTTCTGTCAAAGCAAACCCATATGGTTCCTCAAAAGGATTTCTTGCATAAGGACAAGATAAATTCTACCTGGATGCCTCAGGACGCAAAAATAGAAGATACTGGCAAGTGCAATGTTAATATTGAGCACCATGATATATGTGTATTGGCTAGCCCTTGTACAGTTTATCCAATGAATCTTTTGCAGTCAGGAAACAAGGTCATAAATAATAGCTTGGGTGGGTTTTTGCGGACTGAGAAATATGAAACTTGTCTGGGAATGCATATTGATTGTAAGACAGCTGATAGTGGAGTCATTTCATTATGTCAGACAGGATCTTCAAAATTACATTTGGATTCGAAAAAACCAGATATGGATGTTGTTGATGTGGGAGAGGTTACTTCAGGAAGAAGGTCAATCATTGAAGAGTCTACCAGTTTTCAAATTCTAGGCAGTCCATCCTTCCAAATATCTGATTGTAATTTAAAACAGATTGCGGTCTCCACTAAACAGGATGTAATTGATCTAACTGAGTGCACCTCTTCTATTGATTGTACACTATTTTCTCGAGAGAGTGACCCTGAAAAAGAGTGGTGCATTTCTGTTTTGGAGGAGTACGGATTGCTTGGTTGGTTTGTGTCTTCGGGAGAGTACGCAGCAGCACGGCATCCAGGTGTTGTTGGTGATGGAAGTTTCTCGCTTTTCTGTAAAATATGCAGTTTTTCAGAAGATTCAACCAGAACTCTCATTTGTGATATGTGTGAAGAAGCCTTTCACATGTCATGTTGTAGTCCTAAAATAAAATCAGTGCCTGTTCAAGATGAATGGCATTGCCAATATTGCAAAAAGAAGAGAAAGAAAAGAGAAAAGAAGTGCCTTATTGTAAGCAAAAGTTCTCAAAGTATACTTGATGAAAGCTGTTCAAAATCAGAGAAATCTGCTGAAGATAAAGCTGATCTTTTCCGGCGTATGCTGCAAGATAATCAGCATTACACAACTCAGGTTCGAATTGGCAAGGCATTTCAGGCAGATGTTCCAGACTGGACTGGCAAGGTTCAAGAGTACGTTTCTGAGTGCGGATAGCTCCATCCATTTTTTAACTGTATTTATATTTTTTGAGTTAGTAACATGTATCTATTAATTTTTATATTCTACATCTATGATATCATTGATATAGATTTTGTAAAGTTTTGTCCTAAGGTTGTCTTTTGTGTTTTAATGATACGATCATGTCAATACTGGGTATATACTATATATTTAATAATGTTAATATTTAAGTTACATAGGTGGAAGGCTATAGAAGGAAGGAGTCGGTTGAAAAGAAAATTAAGAAATTAGAGAACATTTAATGAAAGATGGACATTCTTTATTTGTCGTCTCTTAAAGGCTCCCAGACTCACCCAGTCAGTCCCTCTCAGCCATGGGCACTCACTAGAAGTCATTATCAGGTTTTGAATCAGCTCCTTCACAGTGACAGGGATGACAGGGACATCTGTACTTCCTCCTCTACTACTTTTATCTCTATCTCTGATAAGTATTTTTTTTTATCTTGATAGGGGTTTACCTTTTCTGTTCTCCCTTTCTCATGTATTTCTTTTCTTGTCTAGTACTTTCATTTGTATCATTTCTTCTTTTAGCATGTAGGAGTGATCTTAGTGCTCCCATAATCCAATGTTATCTGTCTGCATCAAATTTTGAGCCCCATTGACCTATACTTTGGTTATTTGTGGACATTAGTACAATTATCTTATTTTAACTTGTTTTCTTGTCTCTTATGCCGAATTTGGTATACTAAAAGTCTAAAACTCTAAGCTAAATGATAGTTTCCTGATTAGCACCATACTTGTATGGATTATCTAGACATTTTAAACTTATGTTGGAGCGGGTATGCTAAGATGCAGAATTCTTTCTAGCTCACCTTGATATTATTCCCGTGATGCCTTAAGATGGCAATATAGGAGAAATTTCTCTACTGAAAAAGCTCCTTAGCTGGATTTTCATGTAAAATGTTATTTTAGAGAATGCAGTCATTTGGCCCAGAAAGCACCATTCTTTAAGGACCCCATGTAACCAACATTGCTCATTGTTCACTAAGAAGCTATTTTGGTCAGAACAAGTTTCCTCTCTTTGTTTGCTAACTATGCAGTCTCTTGTAATAACATCTTGATAATGTAATTTGTTACCTTGTAAATACTATCTGCCTTCAATATTCACTTATTGTTGGCTTGGCATAGTTATTCTTTGTTTGTATCTTGAAAACTATGTTCATTTATAGGTTCTAGTACCTTAATGTGCCACACCTTTTATGTTGAAATTAATAAGTTGATTTGTGCATTTGGTAATTATGAATATCTAGACCTGAATATTTGCTAGTAAGTTGAACTGATATTCTTCTTTGAAGTATGTTGTATTCAACTTCATATTAGTCTTCTTGTTGTGCTACTTCAAGTTTTTACAGGTCAGAAAATGACATATTTTGAATTCATTTTTATGAATGCTAGTGATGCAGAAAGCTTGTTTCTGGGAGAGCCCCTTGAAATGGAGGGTGCACAGCAGAACTTGATGAACGTGAGTGTTTATAAGGAGATATGAAATGATTGATGCTCATGGTTTTATATACATACCAGATAGAGTCCATTATTTAAACTAGAAGGATTTGACTGGTATATAAGGATTTCACATTCAATGTATTTTCTATAGCTACATTTGATGTTGCTGCAGGAATTATGGTCCAATGGTTGGCAACCTGTTCAGTCATTGTTTCCTGGCTTAGTAGAAAACTGGCTTCAGTGTCAGAATGTGATCGAAGAAGGAGTACCGTGTCCACATGGCCGGAAGGCAAAGGATGTAATTTGTGGCAAATGGCGCAGGTAAATATGCTGTCTTCATGTTATGTACTACCTGGCTTGTTTTGCAATGTCTCTTGTTCGTCCCCATCTTGTAAAAAGTTTTCAAACCTTTCTTTTTGTTCACCATTACAATATACATCCACATCTGAAGCAGATTCCTGTAATTTGTTTCTCGCATACTGATACATCATCTAAACACAACTGCAGTCGTTGACTGTCTTCCTACCATATCTGATATTGTTGGCACTGATTATAGGGAGAAGTTATTGGTGGGTGTCCACTTTGATCTAACTGAATGTATATTCCTATTATGTGAGTGTTCATTGGATCAATATGTTGAAAATACTAAGACAACTAAGAGGGGGAGGGTGAATCAGTGGTTACTGTGCTTAAACAATATATGATTATTCAAACAATTTTTAAGCTCTTCCAAGTGACCATCAATATTATACAACATATGAACAACATGAGTAATGAACATCAGTCACACATAAGATATACACAGAGACAGATTTTCACGAGGAAACCCATAAAGGGAGAAAATCTCTTCTTCTTCGAATGATAGGCAGTCTTTTAAGTTCTGTACATCATCTATGTTTGAGCACCAACTCAAAGTGAGGCTACTACCTCTGTTTTACAAGCTCCAACTTGTTGAGAGCACCAACTCTCTGGTTTCTCTAGCACCCACTAGAAGGAAGCACCAACTCCCTGAGTGTTCCAGCACCAACTGGATGGAAGTACCTACTTCCACTTATACAAGAACCAACTTGTATACATAAAACTCTGTGTTTTCCCAAGCACCACCCTGCCACCCTGTTTTTCTAGCCACAACCAGATGAAAGCTCCAACTTTCAGTTTTCAAGCACCAACTTGAATAATAGAGGACTACAGTCCTCCCTAGCACCACCCTACTTCCCTGATTAAGAATAAATGATTGAATAACAAACAATACAGGTGTCTTACTTCTTACCCCTTCTTCTCTGTTCTGCAATTCTTCTCTGCTTCTATCTGTTCTGCAATTCTTCTCTGCTTTTATCTGTTCTGCAGTTCTGCTCTGCTTCAAACTGTTCTGCAATTCTTCTATGCTTTTATCTGTTCTGCAGTTCTTCTCTGCTTCAAACTGTTCTGCAATTTTGCTCTTACTTCTGTCTGTTCAGCATCTCTGAGTTTTATTTCACACTATGCATACTGTAATTTTACCTTTCTTACAGTTCAACTCATTTTTCCAGTTTGAACAACCAACCTACCACAGTCATTGCGTTTCCATTTTATCCTATACCACCTATTCAGTTACACCTTGAATCTCCAAGAAAACGCCTCAGCAATTGAATCACCAAACGTCCAATAACTATGATTCAGTTCTGCTAACTGAATCGTAACTGATCAATTAACTGTGAAGTGCAACAGTAGCCCTTCGATCATATTCCCAATTAATCAACACCATTGGATTAATTCCGCAAGATCTCGCATTTATCTCATATGCCCACTGGCTGTGACTGAACGCTAGGCATAATTGATTTCGCGATTTCACATTTCGGCATTCTTGTGATGAAGGATCTCGACTCTCCATGTCGCGATCGTCGAAATAGAGCTTAGCTGCACTAGCTCCTCCCTCCAACTCTTGACGATGTGACCATGCGTTATGACCACTCGCCAAACAAACGAGCTCTTCGTGATTTCGCACTTTTGTTGTGAGTCTCATTGACTCCTCCAACTCCCGGTATCCGAAACTCTGAAATGGAGCCAGATCAACGGTCCACGCTCTCCCTTTGATCGACGACTTAGATTAAATCGTGGTTTTGTGTTTTGCGATTTCAAAGGATAGAGCACCTCCTTCCTTTGACTTTCCAGTCAGCGAAAAGATGACCTCTCGCCACGTGTAGTCTGCATCCAACTGTCCACGACCCTCGATCCAAGGGTTCAGATCAATCCTCGATCCGATGGCCCAGAGCATTTCGGGATATCRCATATCGCGAGTTCCCACACCATGCTCCATTGACTCCTCCAATTTGTAAGTCAGGGAAATTCTAGTCACTCGCCACGTGTCCTTGAAGATGGACGGTCCTCCTGCTTTCAGGACTTTGTAAGCCCGCTTCATCTTGCATGTAAAGATCGTGCTCCTCCTTCTGGATCCAACGACGGTCGGTCTTCAGGCTCAGATCGGACGCCTGAGATTTGTTCTCTTCTACTGCGCGCTCCTCCTATCTGAGTTCAGATCTGACGGTCATCGGGAATTTTGAATGGGATCCAACGATCACTGTTGCTCTTCACTGTTGATCATTGCCATGCTATTATCGTTGTGCTGCTGATCGTGCTGATTTGCGCCATCAATGACAAACACGTACACGTTGTCTTCTGTCTGTAAGTATGCCAACACAATATTCATTCTCATATTTGTTAGGTATGTTGCATGTTTATATATGGATTGTAGTAAATCTTGCTGCTGCAACTTGGCACTTCTAGGGCATAGCTCAAAACATGTTATTAAGTATTAACATTCAAAATAATATAAGGGAAATTTTACAGGTGTGTAGGAGATGTTGTAAGTCTAAGAGGATTTCAGTGTAAGTGGTCAAAATCCATCGTCTTTCCTGGGAACCAAGTAGATGGATATCTATTTATAACAACAAAACCTCTAGTGCAATCTAGAACAATTTCTGCTTTCTATTCATCCTTGAAGATCTACTAGACTAACCCCCCTTTTAACATGAATTATGGAAGACTCGCAAGGCATGGTGTGTTTCATGTGGACCATTCTATATTGTATAATTGATGAAGTGAGATCAGAAGTATGAAAAAGGATTTCTAATACTGTAGGTAGACTAGGCTCAGGATGAGAAAAAGAGAGAAGATTGGGAGCACATATACATCAAGATGAAATTATACATGTCTAAAGATATCTAGATTCTATAAATTAGATGAATCTTACGTTAACAGACAACCTCTACATAACTGAATCCCAGTTAGAGGGTTAACAAAATATTAGTGTTTTGACTACTAAAATATAATGAATGAATGATTAATATTAAATGCTGACACATGTAATGCCAATACGATACTTGCATAATTATCTTCATGTATTTTATCTTTTCCTCCTGTCTGAAAAGGAAATCTTACCCAATTTCCAGATACACAACTTCAATCAAACATTTATTAGTAGGATCCTCCTTTTTCAACTAGGGATTTACTCCAAATTGGTATCTTGGTTTGGGGTTACTCTCTATGATTTCTTGTAGTCTGGATAAAAATGTCATCTATAGATTTTGAGAGGTTGTTTCCGCAACCCTTCAAAAGAATTTGGTTCATCTTGTAATTGCAACTGATTATTTAGATAGGTTCGATGGTAGATTTCTAGGTATTGAACGATTCATGTTATTAAGAAATTGTAAGCAAGGAAATTTTAATAAGTGGATCTCACTTCTCTAGACGATCCAAATGCATAGCCTTCTCGTTTGTCTTCCTTTCTTCTAAACCCTGGTTTCCGACTCCCCCCCACGGTCTGGACTCCGAACCGCGCTCTGAGTGGGAGCGTCCCGAATCGCGCTCCCGACCTCCCGAACCGCTCTCCCGCCTCCTTAACTGCGCTCCTTGCCAAATGCCAAACCGTCGACGCTCCCTCGCGCTCCCGAACCATTCCCTCCCGCTCCTGAACCTGTAGACAATTCTCCCTCCACGCTCCCTGAACGCTCCCAAACCCACGCGGATGCTCCCCAAAAAATGGCCACAAAAAGTTCATTTTTATTTTTTTTATTTTTTTTATTTTTAATTTTTTTTTGCTTTGTGGGTGGGCCCTAGGGCATTTTTAGGGTTAGAGAGGGGAGATAAAGCACAATCTCTCCCTCTTCTTTCTCATTGTTTCATCTTTGAGTTGGAGTGGAGAGGGAAGGAGCTCTTGGTGTTGGAGCAAAGTTGGAGAGCTTGAAGAGGATTTGTGAGAGCTTGGAGGAGACAACAAAGGGTTCCATCTACTTGCAAATCATTGGAGATTCATCAAAATAGGTATGCCCAATGTGTATTTTTATTGAAATTTTGAATATTGTTCACATAATGTCTTGTTTATTATTGTATTTTTGTCTTCTCCTACATTTTCCCATTCCCCCTTCCTCCTCATTCTATTGCAGGTTGTTCATCTAAAACTTGAAGAAAATGTTTTTTTTTGTGGTATTTCCTTCCATTTTTGGTTCTCATGGTGTTGATTGCGAGTAGGCATGTGAATGAAGAAGATGATAGTGGTCATTCTCATAGTGACCCAGACTACCAAATGAATGAAGGAGAGGAGGGTGGTGAAGGGGATGATAATGAAGTTGATAGTGGCAAAGCTTCATTAACCCCCTTGTGGAGGTATGTCACAAAACTTGAGGACGGTAGAGGTGGTGGAACCACGAAGTTTTTATGCCCACATGATTGTCGTCCAGGAAAACCTTATAGCGGTTCATACACCTGTGTGAGGAGGCATCTTTGTGGGGTATTAGACAGTGATGATAATAGAGGGTCCATTGGTATTGCAATTTTCTCTAAGATAACACAGGGAGAGAGAGAAAACTACATCAAGATAGAGGAAGCTGCACAAAGAATGAATACTAAAAAACAAAAGGTTCAACCTGATGCATCTTCTCCCTTTTCATCTTATTCACTTGGTGGAAGGTCCTCACCTAGTGGAAGTGGAAGTGGAAGTAAGAGAACCATAGATGATTTCCTTGATATTACCGGCAGGGAGAAAGTGGATGCAAAAGTGGCAAGGTTTCTTTATGCATGTGGTGTGCCATTCAATGTTCTCCGCTCCCCTTATTGGCATTCCATGGTTAAAGCCATCAACAAAGCCCCCATTGGATACAAGAGCCCCGGATATGAAAATGATTGAACTGTGTTACTTGACAAGGAAAAAGCAAAAGTCAAAAAAGCTCTTACACGGTTTACAGATGGGTGGGCAGATGCTGGGGTATCCATTGTATTTGATGGTTGGACAAATGTTAGAAACCAACATTTGATAAATATCCTTAGTGTTTCGTCTACTGGTGCAGTGTTTCTTGGAGCTCATGACTCCTCATCAGTCATGGAATCTTCTCAGAACATAGCATACATCTTACTGAAAACTATTGATGAGGTTGGTCCTACTAATGTGATTCAAGTAATCACTGATATTGCAACAAATTGTAAAGGAGCATGAAAAATCATTGAGTGGAAATATACTCACATCTTTTGGTCTGGTTGTTTGGTGCACACATTGAACCTTTAATGCATGATATCATCAAGCATAAAGAATGCACATGGATTAATGATTTGTACAAGTGAGGGAAGAAACTCATTAAATTTATCATCGAGCATTCAAGGGTTAATGCATTTTATGGCACTTACTCTAAATTGCAATTACTTAAGCTTGCAAAGACTAGATTTGGAAGCTATTTCCTCACCTTCAGGCACTTATTGAGGGCAAGACAGGCTTTGGGTGCTATGGTGATGAGTGATGAGTGGGATGACATTAACATTGATAGAGATGGCATGGATGCAGCAAAGCACACTGTCCTTGATAGCCATTTTTGGACACAGGTCAAGTATGTTTTACAGTTCACCAAGCCAATTTATAACATGATTCGGTTTGCAGATTCTGATCGACCGTTTCTTGGGGAGGTGTATGAGCAAATGGATAATATGCTAGGACAAATTAAGGACATTGTTGAGCCTAGAGATCAGAATTTGTATGATTTTATCAGTATAGAGGTGGAAAAACAGTGGGAGAAGCTAAATATTCCACTACATGCCTTAGCATATGTGATTACACCAAAATACTATCATATGTCATGGCTTTCAACCCCAACACTAGGGGGTGGGGCGAAGAGAAAACCACACCAAGATCCAGAGGTTGAAACTTGTTATATGCAAGCATTAGAAAAAATGTATCCAGATGTTGAGGAGTGTGATAGCATTCAGCAACAGTTGAGCCAGTACATCAGTTGCATTGGTGCCTTTGGGAGCAACGCTGCATATAGAGATTGAGGGAATTTTTCTTCTCTTCAGTGGTGGGACATGCATGGCGGTAATACACCACAACTATGTTTTATGGCAATGCAGGTTCTTTCACAGGTGGTGAACACTTCTTCAACAGAGAGGTGTTGGAGCACATACAGTTTCATCCACAATGTCAGAAGGAACATGTTGAATGTACAATGAGTAGAGACCTTGGTCTATGTGCATTACAACTTGCGATTGTTGACCCATTACTGCAAGGATCCAACTATAGATAAAGAAAATAAGATGTGGGACTACAATCCAGAGGAGGACAATTTGGAGGATGGAGCATTGGTTTTGGAGGAGTTGGAGAATGCTCTTTTGGATGAGGATGATCGTGCTGAGATGCCACCACCTAGTGCGAGGTCCTATGGACGGGCCCCCTT